>OY731406.1:19607522-19629221 GCA_963425845.1 Sphenostylis stenocarpa
TCAATAGTGATGCAAGTGAAGAGTTTTAATCTCTTCCACATATCTCTTTGTTTGCAATAACTTTAATTTATGAAATAAAATTGGTATTTTTGCTTTGTTTGAGGAGGAGTTATTTTAAAATTATGCATTTATTGAGGGGGAGCTTTCATTTTTTTTTATCATAATCAAAATAGGGGAGAAATTATTTAAAGCCTCTTATGTTTCTTATATTTATTAAATTTAAATGTTGTATGGTATAATTAATGTTTTTGTTAGCTATGACAGACAAAACAGGTTATTACAAAGGGCTTTAAAGAAAATTTTGATCATCATAAAAAAGGGGGAGATTGTTGAAACATACAAGGATATGAATGTTGAACATATATGTATATGAAGCCTGTTGATTTTGATGATGATTCAAGAATAAATGACTTAAAGATTTGAAGACTTGTAATATTATGTAATAACTTCTATTTTTATGATTTTGAGTCCGTAATTTTAGAGTCTAAGATAGCCGACACATAGTCTACTCTTTAAAGGTTCTAAAAACTCATTTTTATCAAAAACATACTTGGATAAATGATTAAATGGCGGGATAATCGATTATTACGGAGAGAAAAACCATTTTCGAGATCTCGCTCTCGGAATAATCGATTAAAGCCTCTGTTAATCGATTAACAAGGCTGTTAATCGATTAATTACTCGGTTAATCGATTAATCTGCGTGGTTTTGGGTTCCAGGTGAATTTGGCTCTGTAATAATCGATTAACACTCAAAATAATAGATTATTTCAATCGGATATGTGTTTTAAATTTCAAAATTGGACCAAGTTTTGAAAACCCTATTCCTAATTCACCGGGTTTCAAAAATCCCCAATCCCCAATTCCCAAACCCTAATCCATCTACTTAAGGTTCTCTAAGGCTCTCTGCAAAGTGAACAACCTTTTTCAAACAAAAGTTGAGAGTTGTGACTGCGCAGAGAACCTGTTTGTTGGAGGAAAAAGGGGCTTTTGGAACCTAGTGTGGGCTAGAAGCAATAAAAATCACTAAGTGGGTTTTCTTGGTGGATTGTGTGTTGTGCCGTCTCTAGGGAAACCTCGTTCTTCATTCTTTATGGGATTCAAAGGAGGTGATCATCTCTTGTGTGACTCAAGAGAGGTGTATTCTTTACCTTATCTTCTTATTTGTAATCTCTGATTGTATAATTGTGATTGTAGTGACAACGTTAATCCTCTGTTTGAGTGATTAGCAATCGGACGTAAGATCTTTTGATCGGAACCAATATAAATCATTTGTGTAATACTCTATCCTTGCTCTATTTACTTTACACAACATTTTAATCGGTGAAATTTGGAGAAATTTTTTAAACCCTAATTTTTGTTAAGAAACCAATTCACCCCCGTCTCTTGGTTTTATTAGAAAAATAGGCTAAGATCAAGAGGGGGGTGAATTGATCTTTGAAAATTTTTCGCAATTTACTGATTATCTATTTCAAAGATTAAGAGTTATGATCAATTCTTGAATCAAACAAAACAATCAAACAGTAATAAAGACAAGCAACAAAATTAAAAAGAGAAAGGTTTAGAAAGATACAACCAAGATTTAAACTGGTTCACCCAATCCCAGGACTTCGATCCAGCTTCCGACCAAATTCCAGTTGAGTTCCACTAGATTGAACGTTTTACGATTACAACTTCAATCACACACTCAATCTACCACAAGAACCTAAATTCCAGTCCTTGCACCTAAACCTTCACCAAGAACCAATTTCCCGTTCTTGAACAAACTTGTAGCCAAATTCCAGCCAAAGAAACCAAGTGCCCACACTTCCAGGCACCCACAATATAGAAAAGGAAAGTAAAGAAACAAAGAGAAGAAACTAGAACACCCAAACCAGGTTTATGCAGCTCTGCAGAATGAGTTTCTTCACCAAAAGAATGCAAAATTTTCCTCAAGAAAGAACTTCTAAAATCTTCATAAAACTTGCACGATTCTCTCTTAAAAGTAGCACTTATGATTGCTTGATTGATTGCCAAAATATGTGTTTTAAAATATTCAAGCAATTCTGTTTATATAGAAGATTTTCCAAACTCGTTGGTTTAATTAATTTGTTAAAATAATATTTTAATCTAGTTAAAAGTCTTGTTTTAATCTGTTAAAACTTCTTTTAATCTGTTAAAATGTTCTTGATCATTTTCCAGATTTGTTTTAACTGATACGACAACGTTTATATCAATTAAAACACTTTGTAAAAAATCTCTTAAGTTGTTTTAATCGATTATTTCACCTTTTAATCGATTAAAATACTCGTCAAAAGTTTTCATAAAACTTTCAAAGTGATTTTAACTCGATAATAATTTGTTTTAATCGATTTAAAACTCTTTGGAAAAATCTCTTATTAGTTGTTTTAATTGATTATTTCGTATTTGTATCGATTAAAATAATGACAAAACAACTTTCAAAATACTTCAAGTTATTTTAATCGATTATTGAGTTTGTATCGATTAAAATATCGCTTAACACTTTTCAAAATATTCTAAGTCATTTTAATCGATTATTTCGATTCTATATCGGTTAAAATATTGGTAGAAGGTTTTCAAAAACTCCTTTAATGAAAACAATCGATTATTTCAAGACATATCAACTAAAATAGTTTCGAGTAGTATGTTTTAAAAGGTTTTAATCGATTATTTCGAAAACCTATTAGTTAAAAACCTCGTTACTTAAAGTGTTAAGAACATTTTAACTAATAAAGCTCATATAATATCAATTAAAACAACTTACATAAAAACCTTTTAACAAATTACTTTGTTTTTAACAGCTTTAAACACTTTTTAGAGGCATTTGCAAAATCTTTGAAATGAAGAAACCTCATGCAACAGAGAGATATGAATGATATATAATACCTATGTATAGATGCAGACTCACTAATCACTCTACCCTTTTGACCAAGAAACCTTTGACTTCATAAGAATTGCCTTTTGACTTCATCAAATCAACAAGATATTCTTTTAATCAAATGTGTTGAAAGTCCCACATCGCCTACCTCATATCATTTGGTATGGTTTAAATACATGTTAGGCTACTCCACATATTGCCAATTGATTTTATGTTGGAACCTTAACATGGTATCGTGAGCCAAAGCCTAACATCTTTCTGGTTATTGTCATGGGCCAAAAGTTGCCCTTTAGTTGGGTCAAAAGTACCCTTTGCCTGGTCCTAGCAGGCTTCGTTGGAGGGGTGTGTTGAAAGTCCCACATCGCCTACCTCATATCATTTGGTATGGTTTAAATACATGTTAGGCTACTCCACATATTGCCAATTGGTTTTATATTGGAACCTTAACAAAATGATTCAATTAAGATCTTCATCACTTTCAATCTCCCCCTATTTGATGAAGACAAACATCTCTTTGAATAATATCATCTCTGCAAAAGAAATCACTTGAATATATAGATTAGTGAGTATTCAAACATTAATCATTGTGAGTATTCAAACATTAATCATTTCTCCCCCTATATTACTACTCCCCCTAAAATAGTGAGAATAAAAACACCATTATTTCTCCCCTTTGACTTCATCAAAAATAGGGAATAGAGGAGTAAAATATGTATGACATGTAACAAAATTTATTTTGAAACCAGGTATTATAAGAAATCATGATATCAACAAGATGTATTACTCACTTGAAATACCAATTAAAGTTTATTCAAACTTATCTTCATTATCACGTTTGTAATGGATACAATAGACACGTGTAAAGATAAGGGAATCATGCTTTAGTAGCATGTTACAAGAACAACCATTAACTAAAGTCTTTAATTTTCTTTCCAGAGTAATAATCGATTAAAAACAGGACAAAATCGATTAAAAATGTTCTTCTTACTGTTTTTAATCGATTAAAATATTGTTTTAATCGATTAAAACAGTTGATGAAATTAGAAATCTAGAAACTTAAGTTCATTTAATCGATTAAATTGACATTTAATCGATTAAAACAATATGAAAATTTTTGTATAAGTGCTTTTAATCGATTAAATCTTGTTTTTATCAATTAAAACAACCAAATTTTGAAAATTAAGTGATGTTGGATGCATCTAAAATGCCTAATTCAGTGCGGATTTTGTTAAATCGATTATTAGGAAGATGTTTTAAGATAATATCAACTAGATTGTTTAAGATTTAACCAAAAGATATAGAAAAATCAGAATAGTATCTTATCTAGTTGATTTAACTGATGTAAACTAGTTTTAGTTGATACAGTATACATGACATACAACTTTTAATCGATTAATATGCAAATTAATCGATTATATTGGTGTGAATTTCCTATGTTAATGTTTCTTTTAATTGATTTAATCGATTTTGTATCAGCTAAAAATATCGTAAAAGTATTTTTGATTTTATCTAGGCTCTCTTAATTCAAATAAAAACTTGCATCATATTGAGAAAAGTTAAAGGATTGTTTCTGGTTTAAAACCAGTTAATATTACAGTCCAAAATGAAAAGTAGCAATGAAAAGAAACATGACATAAAGAAAGAAAAAGATTATGATAGAAAGGGACCCTTGTTGTAAAAACTCAATCATCCCAATTCCCTTGATTTAGCTGCATATCTTCTAGTTTGGTATAGATATCAACGATCCGATTTCCAAGGTTTGTGAACTGTGTGTTGGTCCAGTTGGAAGTGTTGATAGGTCATTTGCATATGCTTCCTTTGATTTTCTTGCATTGTGGTCATTTGAGAAAGCATGGTCCTTTCAAATTGTGAAAGTGGAGTCCCCCAATCAAGGTTGTTCTATGTAGGGAATAATCTCCATATTCTCATATGAAGCTTCCCCACCGAGTAGACTCAGGAACTTCGATGAGGCTGGAGGAGAAGGAATTTGATAAGCTTCTTCTTCATCTTCATCCTCATCTTCGGACATTCCAAAGCATCAATTTTTGATATCCATTCATCATCAATTTTGATATACCCCATTTTCCTAAAGTGGAGTCATCAATTTCATTTGAAGCTTTAGGAATCTCCACACTTTCTCCTGTAAGATCAACTTCAAAATATCGAATCATTTGGATCTTTAAGACAGGACTCGAAAAATTGAATTTTGTTGAAGTCTCAGTATTTCGTAGATGTTTCCTCCGGATACTTTGACACCACTATCCCCGAGGCCAGCAACTTGTTCCCAAACGAAGGAGTGATTTCCATATTAACTCCTTTCGCTTTAGATTTGATCGTAGACCCATTCACTCGTTAGATTGGAATAGAAAACACGAACCAAATCAGAGTTGAATATTCCCAGTAAACTCCATGAAGGTCCTTAGTTTCGACTTTTCGACTTTCTTCTTAAAGTCTGTAAATCCTTCTTCGTCAAGCCATTTGAATTTGATGAACTTTGGAATAACAATTTGCTTCGACTAAATTCAAGCAATGAAAGTGTTCATTCTTCCAATATCTCCATCGAACCAGGCTTCCAAATGACCACTAGGATTGCGCAGCAGAGGAAGATTCTCCTTTATGTTTCTTCCTTGACTTTGATCTCATAAGCATCTTGTTGCGCAATTTAGAGAGGAAATTTGATATTTGAGTACAAGAGAGAAGAGGGAAGGAATTTGAACCGGAGAATGAAGAATGAGACCGATGGACTCAAGTGTGCGAATAATGAGTTACAGATTTCAAATTTTGTAAATTGAAGTCCGATTTGACAGAACCCGCAAAGAAACAGACTTTAATTACATATGTCCCCTTGACTCAAGGCGTAAGCACGGGTTTCGGACAACGAGTACATCGACTAAAGTGTTCTTGAATAAGTGTTTGACTTGGTCAACGGATACGATAAATTCATTATGCAGATTTTGATTAACACAAAAACTTGGAAATTGACCTTGATTAGCTGAGCAATTTTCAATTGATTGTAGTTAAAATAATTTTCAGGAATGAATTAATCGATTAATGAAAAAATTAACCTATTAATTTGATCTTTAATATTAGGTTTGAAAATGCAACGGTGAAATAATCGATTAATACATAAAAGAATCGATTATTTCAGATCTGGAAGAATTTAATAAAATGATAACGAAATTTTAATCGATTAAAACGAAGAAGAATCGATTAAATTTGACCTCTTAGTGGTTTTAACTGATATAAATCATTTTTAATCGATTAAAACAGACTAAACTAAAATTCCCGAGAACATTTTAATCGATTAATTCGTATTTTAATCGATTAAAAATGTACGAACAACTTTTCCGGTATTCTCTATAAGTGAATTTAATCGATTAAAACTGTTTTATATCAATTAAAATATTCAATTCATGAATCCAGAATCGAAATTTGCTGATTTGATACCAAGGGACTTCTAGATTTTGTTCCTACAAAACAGATTTAACATATTTTTGGTACCCTTTTTATAATCATTGGGTCCAATCAGGTTATTTGAAATGAATTCTTGGGAATCCACTTCATTCTACCTCTAGGAATAGCATACTTCTTGATTCTACAAAATTTAACAGAATGACCTCTTTTCATACAATAGAAGCATTTAATAACGGATGATGAATATGATTTCTTATTTACAAATGTTTTTCTGATTTTCTTGCTAGATGTAAATCCAATGCCAGATTTGTCAAAAATAAGTTTTTGTGACTCAAGAAGAACATCAAGATTAGCTTGACCTTGTGTAGTTTGTGACAAAAAACCAATCTTCTTTTGTAAGTCTGGACACTTATTGCATGGTTTATTACATACACAATCAGAATTATCATGGATTAATTTTAGGAAATCAAGATCAGTTTCATCTTCAAAAAATTTCTTTTCGAGAGAATCAACTCTATTTACTAACCAATTATTCATGCCTTTTAGCCTATCATTTTCTTTTTGCAGTTTCTTGGTTTCTTCATGCATTTCATTAAATGCCTCTTGTAATGAATTATAATTCACCAAATTAGAAGAAGAGTTAGAACTTACACTGCTTGGTTTGATAGTTCCGATTAGCCATTAGACACAAGTTAGCTTCTTCATCATCGAATTTTTCGTTGATGAGGTATCATTGTCATCCCATGCTACATATGCTCTTCTTTTGACATTTTTCTTCTTTCTTATCATTGTATTTATTCCTTTTTGGGCACTCCATTCTAACATGACCCCGCTTACCACAACCATAGCATTTATAGTTAAAAGAATCAGATTTCTTTTCATACCTTTTGTGTTTTTCTTTATCTTGAATCTTTCTCTTGAGAAACTTGTTGAACTTTTTGACAAGAAGTCCAAGATTTTCACTTTCTTCCTCCGATTCTTGATTTCTTTCTTCAACTTTGAGTGCTATGCTTCTACCTTTTTTTCGGAGATTTCTTGCTCATTGAATTTGTTAATTTCCATTTCTTGTTCTCTCGAGTTTGCCAAATAAGGAGGGTGTTGTCATGACGGATAAGTCTTTTGACTCCGAGATTGCTCGTGACCTTAGGCTGCATGACCTGTCAAGACATTTCAAAACTTTAATATTTAATTCCTCTTTATCAAAAGTTTTACCTAAGCCCATTAGATGATTGATGATATGAGTGAAGCACTTCTACACATCTGCAATACTTTCTCCAGTTTATATTTCAAACAACTCATATTCTCTTATGAGAGTATGCTTTCTAGATCTCTTTACATCAGCTTGTTCCCTCATGAGTAACCTCATGAGTTCCTTAGCAGATTTGCATTGAGAAACCCTAAAAAATTCATCCATGTTAAGTGCGAAGTAATTATGTTTTTAGTAGTACAATCACTTTGAACTTTTTTCTTCTCTTCATCATTTAGACTAGACCATTCTTTTTCGTAATTAATGGGCCATTGACAATTACATCCCAAACATTTCTATCAATGGATTCAATAAAGATCTTCATCCTAATTTTCCAAAATGGATAATCTGTACCACAAAACAGTGGAGGTCTATTAATAGAAGCCCCTCAGTAAAAAGGTAATTTGTTTTCAGCCATGAAAGATTTGGACCGAAAGTTCTGAGTATTTTTCAAGACCCTTGCTCTTGATACCAATTGTTAGAAAAGTAGGCTAAGATCAAGAGGGGGGTGAATTGATATTTGAAAGATTTTCGCAATTTGCAGATTATCTATTTCAAAGATTAAGAGTTCTGATCAATTCTTGAATCAAACAAAACAATCAAATAGAATAAAGGCAAGCAACAGAATTAAAAAGAGAAAGGTTTAGAAAGATACAACCAAGATTTATACTAGTTCACCCAATCCAGGCTACGTCCAGTTCCGACCAAATTCCAGCTGAGTTCCACTAGATTGAACGTTTTACGATTACAATTTCAATCACACACTCAATCTACCACAAGAACCAAAATTCCAGTCCTTGCACCTAAACCTTCACCAAGAACCAATTTCCAGTTCTTGAACAACCCTGTAGCCAAATTCCAGCCACAGAAACTAGTGCCCACACTTCCAGGCACCCACAATATAGAAAAGAAAAGTAAAGAAATAAAGAGAAGAAACTAGAACACCCAAACCAGGTTTATGCAACTCTGCAGAACGAGTTTCTTCACCAAAAGAATGCAAAAATTGTCTCAAGAAAGAACTTCTAAAATCTTCATAAACTTGTGCGATTCTCTCTTGAAAGTAGCACTTATGATTGCTTGATTGATTGCCAAAAGATGTGTTTTAAAATATTCAAGCAATTATCGTTTATATAGAAGATTTTCCAAACTCGTTGGTTTAATTAATCTGTTAAAATAATATTTTAATCTGTTAAAAGTCTTGTTTTAATCTATTAAAACTTCTTTTAATATGTTAAAATGTTCTTGATCATTTTCCAAATTTGTTTTAACTGATACGACAACGTTTATATCAATTAAAACACTTTGTAAAAAATCCCTTAATTTTTTTTAATCGATTATTTCGCCTTTTAATCGATTAAAATACTGTCAAAAGTTTTCATAAAACTTTCAAAGTGATTTTAAATGATAACAATATGTTTTAATCGATTTAAAACTCTTTGGAAAAATCTCTTAGTTGTTTTAATCGATTATTTCGTATTTGTATCGATTAAAATAATGACGAACAACTTTCAAAGTACTTCAAGTTATTTTAATCGATTATTTTGAGTTTGTATCGATTAAAATATCGCAGTAACACTTTTCAAAATATTCTAAGTCATTTTATTCGATTATTTCGATTCTATATAAGTTAAAATATCGGCAGAAGGTTTTCAAAAACTCCTTTAATGAAAACAATCGATTATTTCGAAGACATATCAACTAAAATAGTTTCGAGTGTATGTTTTAAAAGGTTTTAATTGATTATTTCGAAAACCTATAAGTTAAAAACCACATTACGAAAGTGTTAAGAATATTTTAACTAATAAAGCTCATATAATATTAGTTAAAACAACTTACTTAAAAACCTTTTAACAAATTACTTTGTTTTTAACAGTTTAAACACTTTTAGAGGCATTTGCAAAATCTTTGAAATGAAGAAACCTCATGCAACGGAGAGATATGAATGATAATACCTATGTATGGATGCGGACTCACTAATCACTCTACCCTTTTGACCAAGTAACCTTTGACTTCATCAAAATTGCCTTTTGACTTCATCAAATCAACAAGATCTTCTTTTAATCAAATGATTCAATTAAGATCTTCAACTCTTTCGAGGTTTTTGTCTGGAAACGCAAACATTCACTGCAGCGATACTAACACGGATATGTAAAGGTCGCTAATAAAATAAGCTTAATACATATAGCCCTACAAAGAAGAAATCAAGGCCATCGATGAAAGTGATGAAGATCTTATTGAATCATTTGATTAAACGAAGATCTTGTTGATTTGATGAAGTCAAAATAAAGTCAAAGGCTATTCTGTTGTAGTCAAAGGTTACTTGGTTAAAAGGGTAGAATGATTAGTGATTTTGCATCTATATATAGGTATAATCATTCATATCTCTCTGCTGCATGAGGTTTCATCATTTAAAAGATTTTGCAAATGCCTCTAAATGTGTTTAATCTGTTAAAAACCAAAGTAATCGGTTAAATGGTTTTTAAGTAATTGTTTTAACTGATATTATATGAGCTTTATCAATTAAAATGTTCTTAACACTTACATAACAGGTTTTTAATCGATAGGTTTTCGAAATAATCGATTAAAATCTTTTAAAACATACATTGGAACTGTTTTAATCGATATATCTTCGAATTAATCGATTGTTTTCATTAAAGGAGTTTTTGAAAACCTTTTGCCGATATTTTAACCGATGTAGAATCGAAATAATCGATTAAAATGACTTTAGATGTTTTGAAAAGTGTTTTGGCAATATTTTAATCGATACAAACTCGAAATAATCGATTCAAATAACTTGAAGTATTTTGAAATATGTTCAGTCAGATATTTTAATCGATGTAAATGTGAATTAATCGATTAAAACCACTTGAAAGTTTTTGAAAGAAGTTCTATGTAATTTTAATTGATGTGTTATCAGTTAAAATGACTTAGAAAGTTTTATGAAACTATTTGACAGATTTTAATCGATTAAAATATGAATTAATCGATTAAAACAACTAATAGATTTTTCTAAAGTGTTTTAATCGATTAAAACAGATCATTATCGGTTAAAATCACTTAGAAAGTTTTATGAAAACATTTGGCAAGTATTTTAATTGATTAAAAGGCGAATTAATCGATTAAAACAACTTAAGGGATTTTTTACAAAGATTAGTTAAAACAAATCTAAAAAATGATCAAGAACATTTTAACAGATTAAAAGAAGTTTTAACAGATTAATTCAAGACTTTTAACAGATTAAAAGATTGTTTTAACAGATTAATTAAACCAGAAGTTAGAACAATTCTCTATATAAACAGGATTGCTTGAGTATTTTAAAATATACCTTTCAGCAATCAATCAAGAAATCATAAGAGTTACTTTCAAGAAAGAATCACGCAAGTTTTGTGAAGATTTTCAAAGTTCTTTCTTGAGGCATTTTCTCGCATTTCTTTTGTGAAGAAACTCATTCTCGCAGAGCAAGCATAATCGGGGTTTGAGTGTTCTAGTTTCTTCTCTTTGTTTCTTTTATATTTCATTACTCGTATTGTGGGTGTCTAGAAGTGTGGGCACTCGGTTTACGTGGTCGGAATTTGGCTACGGGGTAGTTCAAGAACTGGAAGTTGGTTCTTGGTGAAGGTTTAGGGCAAGGACTGGAATTTTGGTTCTTGTGGTAGATTGGGTGTGTGATTGAAGTTGTAATCTGTAAAACATTCAATCTAGTGGAACTCAGCTGGAATTTGGTCGGAACTGGACGTAGCACTAGGATTGGGTGAACCAAGTATAAATCTTGGTTGTATCTCTCTAAACCTTTCTCTCTTTAATTTTGTTGTTGTCTTTATTATTATTGTTTGTTTTGTTTGATTCAAGAATTGGTCGAACTCTTAATCTTTGAAATAGATAATCT
Organism: Sphenostylis stenocarpa; assembly: GCA_963425845.1. Lineage (NCBI taxonomy): Eukaryota > Viridiplantae > Streptophyta > Magnoliopsida > Fabales > Fabaceae > Sphenostylis > Sphenostylis stenocarpa. Next base: position 19,618,946 of record OY731406.1, read on the forward strand.
GTAATTTGCGAAAATATTTCAAAGATCAATTCACTCCCCCTCTTGATCTCAGCCTCCTTTTCTAACAATCGATTTGGAGGAAAGAGAAAAAGAAATAAGTATTGATACTCAAATCATTGATAACATCAAGGATGGGTTAGCACAAAAATTAAGGGAGTATATGGACGCATGTACATGGTCTTACCATAACATGCCAAGACATCAAAATCCAACATCATAGGTCCTCTCCCTACCAACCTAAGATGAAGGGTGCAGTAGAGGCAACCAATTAGAACATCAAGAAGACCATCCGGAAGATGGTCAAAACCCGCAAAGATTGGCATGAAATATCGCCTTTTGCCCTTCATGGTTATCAAAGTTCCGTACGGTCCTCCACAGGAGCCACTCCATTTTCCCCGTATATGCATGGAGTCCGTACTCCCAAAAGAGGTCGAGATACCTTCCTTGATGAGTTATCATGGAAGCAAAACCGATAAAAGCTTAGTGGGTCCAAAGTCGATGCAACCACTCAAACTTAATCGAAGAAGAACGGTTAGACCTCATATGTCAAGGACAAGCCCACCAAGAGAAGATCAAAGGGCCTAAGACAAAACAAGGTCAACCCCCATATTTACCATGAGGGGGAATTTCATGGTAAACAAATTGCTTCCAGTCCCAAAAAGACAAAATAGGAAAATGGGTGGCAAATTGCGATTAAACGAGTTTTCTCGGGAAGAACTCTTACCCTCACTAACATGGATAAAAAAGAACTTCGACACCCGGTCAACTCCGATATGGTGAAGAAGTATTATGCTTGAAGGGCATTGCTCATGACCCGCCAGGATGAAAACCTCGCAAAGGGCATCCTGGGCAAAAGTTAAGGTCCACTCACCTCGCTAGGATACGTCATAGGAAAAATTTAGAGGCTTCTCCAAAAAAAAGGAAGAAAGAAGAAAAAGGGAAGAAGAGAAGAAAGAAAAATCCCCTAAAGAGCAATGGTTGCCTTAGTCGAAAATCGAATGGCGGCTAAGGTCACACCCTTCCAAAAGCAAGCAACCTTGTATAGTCTTCACTCCGGCTCGAGCATCTCAACTAAGGAAATTAGGAGAACCAGGGGGCAGATATCATAAGATATGATTGTTGAAGCCCATACAGGTGTAGCCAACCCGGGCCGACCATTCTTCTAAATTTCATTTGTAATCCTTCGTGAAAATAATAAACCTTTGCTCATACATATCAATAAAATTCTCATTCATTTCATTTCTCTTGACCAGTTTATGAAATTGCCTCTACATTGATAAATCATAAATATGTGCAAAGTCATTTTGTCAAGGTCTTTTCATGCATCATAAACAAGGAAGCATTGAAAAAAGAAAAAGAAAAATAAAGATAAAAAGAATGATGCCTAATAGGAGATTCTTAGGCAAAAATTAGGGCAACCTACTAGATTGAAAACCCGCAAAGGGCGGTTTAGGCACTCATAAAATGGAAAAAGCCCACCAAGATATCCTAGGCAAAATTAAGGTAGCCCGCTAGACCAAAAATCCCAAAAGGGCGGTCTAGGCAAAAGATAGGGCTTAATAAAAAGAAAATGAATAAAAGAAGAGCCCATCAACATAATCATAAAAGTCCAACAAGAGAATACTGGTCACTTTTCTAGATGCATCTCATAAAAGAATAGACCGCATTTAGGGCATTCACACACAAATAGTTGCACAATACGACTCGTCAAAATAAAAAATAAAAAATAACAAATCTCTCCAAGTAAATAACAAAAACAAAATTCATGCATATAAGGAGGCTAGCTTCATGTTTGTGATTGAAAGACAGGAAGTGCCAAAAACGAGTCTCCAAATAATACTCTCCCTCAAGAAAGTAGAGCAAGTCGCCTCCAATAATCAAGCAACTCCAGGAAAATAAGAGCTTCCGGAAGTCAAAGCTCCAATCGCTATCCTTCTACCCAATAAAGGGAGGGCATAATCAACAATGGAAAAGCCGATGGAAAGGCTTAGTCATCCTCAAGAGGATCCTTACCTACTCCGAAGGCAAAACAAAAATACTCCTCACGGACCAGCATTGCCATCACTTGAGTTAGCAAGCATACTCACCCATTCTCCACCACATTCATCGAAGGAGAATAAAAGCTACACAAAAGCCTATCACCAATGATCATGTAATCTAAGCCTCCACATTCTCAGGTTCCAACAAAAAAAGGGAGAAACGAAAAACCCTTCATCTCCAACAGATGTCCAAAAGAAAGGGCCGCAACGAGTAGAGTCGAATAAAAATCCCCAAGTGGATCTCCCTAGAAAAGTCTACAAAAAGAAGGAATCAGAATTTCCCATCCCTCAATAGAATAAGAGCTTCACACGGTCAGCTCGCATCAACATCAATCAAGAAGCCAAAACTCCATCCCTAGAAAAGAAAAATCGAATCCCCGGAAGTCGACTAATTCCTTAGTGGATCACCAAAAAAGCTTCATCCCTAGCGGACCCCCCAAAAGAAGGAAAAAGCCTATGTGTATAAAAGAAACTAAAAAGTAAAAAGGTACACGCATTATCCCGAAAAAGCCAAATTTCAAATTGCGAGAAAAGAGATAAATCGCGAAAAAGGCGAAATCAAATAAAAAGCCTAACTTTTAGGTAATCAATAAAATCCCTAAGTGGGTCACCTCGGAAAAAGGAAAAATCAATGAAAAAGAAGGAATCGAAATTCCAACGGAATAAGAGCATCATAAAAGCCAGCTCGCACCCATATCAATTAAGGAGCCGATACCCCATTCCCTCAAAGGGCTATCAAAATCCGATCCCCGGGAAGTCAACCAATCCCCTAGTGGATCGATAAAAAAGAAAGATCATCCCTAGTGAGCCTACTATAAAGGCAAAACTTCAAATTCATCCTCAGAAAGTCATTTGCCTACACATAGGCAAGACCTGGCAAGCAAGAGTCAACATCCCCGAAGGGAATATCGACCTAGTCGGAGGCAAAACAAATGCGATCAAAAGTCTTCACTTCCAATGAAGCATCTGCGCTACTTAGAGGCGTTACCGGAACCTCAATGAAGTATCTCGCCTACTCGGAGGCATCATCGGAATCAACAAATCCCTAGTGAATTCCCGCCTACCTAAAAGGCATTCATCAAAGAACCCTCGACAACCAACAAAGACAGATGGTTACTGAAAAGCCAAAAACAAAAAACCCCGGCAATCAATAAGCTGGATGGCTATTGTAAAAGCCAAAAATAAAAGAATCCCTGGCGCATCGGATGACTACAACAAAAAGTCAACACAACAATCTTCAAACAAAAATTATTCCCCATGGTGCCAAAGCATGACCGAGATCGAGTAAGTCGCTAACACGCTTTAGTCCAAGAAAAAGGACTATAACTAGATGGGGGTTCATACTCATCACCACAAGGTTGAAGAGAACAACCCGTGGATATCTACATTCATCATCGGCGCATGACCGGAAGCGTAAGACGCCGAAGCACATTTTTAGGTCCAAAACAAAGGACTCAAAACCGGATGAGGGCTCATAATCATCGGCCTCAAGATCAACTACCGGAAAAAGTATCTTGTAGTCTCAAGATTATCAATAGTAAGAGCCTTACAAAAGGAGGGGTTCGAAACCGGATCAAGTCTTACAAAAGAGGACTGATCAAGAGGGTCTTACAAAAGGGGATTCCTCAAACCTAGCAGAGTCTTACAAAAGGGGGCTCGTCGGCTTACAACCTCGGTGGGGGTTCAAACTCATAAGAACCTTACAAAAGGGGGTTCGAAACCAAATCAAGTCTTACCAAAGGGGATTGATTAAGAGGGTCTTACAAAAGAGAATTCCTCAAACCGTGCAGAGTCTTACAAAAGCGGGCTCGTCTCGCTTACAAATCGGATGGGGGTTTATACTCATCGAGTCTTACGGAAGGGGACTCCGACCAAGTCTTTCGGAAGAGGACTTCAAACCGGATGGGGGTTTATACTCATCGAGTCTTACGAAGGGGACTCAGACCAAGTCTTTCGAAGAGGACTTCAAACTGGATGGGGGGTTTATACTCATCGAGTCTTACAAAAGGGTACTCCAACCAAGTATTTTAGAAGAGGACTTCAAACCGGATGGGGGTTCATACCCATTAACCACACATCTATCGTCTGAAGGGTCAGTGTCGCCGCCGTCCGTTCCGACGTCCAGGGACATCTCGAACGTTTATGCGAGCGGTCGCGAAAAGATGGTTTAGACTCGCGTTTTATGTTAAAAATATGTTCATTGCTTCCGAGGTGCTCAACAACTGAACTATCCTCTAATAAAAGCAAGGTTTTCGAAAAGGGGTTCTTATGGCGTCGCCACCAATGTTTTGACCGTAAACATTGGAAAAGGATAAAAAGGCGTTGATTTTAATAAAAACCAAACTTGGCCATTATAACCAGAGTTATGTAAGGGAGTTAGTTACGTGTGGGGAAGGTGTTAGCACCCCACAACGCCCCTTTCGGGTTCCCTATGACGGATTAATTCATTTAAGTGAAGATTACGAGAAATTACGCGATTACCCTATTTTATTGCATAATATTAAAAATGGCTATCTACATGACTTTATTTCATATTGCATACATAAAGCAATAAATAAAGCAGTAAAAGAGAAGAGAATTGAAAAGAACCTCCGTAGCAAGCTTTGTATTGCGAATCTTTAATCGTAAGTGTCGCCGCTGTCAAAAAGAGAAGGCGGTCGGAGCGACGCGATGGTTTCGACCCTCTTGTTTTCGCGTTTTTTATGGGTGGTTACAACACCTTTAGGTTATCCGATAACCGGGCTAACCTAGGGGCGAGGTTTTCGAAAGGTCGTCCTTGGGTTGTCCGATAACCGGGCTAACCCAATGACTAATTTTTGAAGGGTTCTGTGGAGTCGCCACCGATGTTTTTACCGTAAACATCGGAAAAGGAGTTTAAAAGGCGTTGGTTTTTGAAAAACCAACTTTGGTCATTAGAACCAGAGTTGGGTAAGGGAGTTAGTTACGTGTAAAGGAAGTGTTAGTTTCTTTATGACGCCCTTTCGGGTTCCCTATGACAGAGCCAGCTATTTTGTTAATAAATAAACTGGAAAAACACGCTTTTGCCCTTTTATTTGCAGAATTTAAAACTATGACTACATGGCCCTAATCTATTGCATAATTTAAAATTAAAGCAAGTAAAAGTGGAGAGGGAGAGTTTAAACCTCCGAAGCAAGATTTCTTTTTATTTCTTTTAAAAAAAGAGGGTGCTTTGTGGCAACCCTTCACTCTACACAGCGCTAGAAACTTTTCTAGACACCGAAAAACGCTCACAAAGGCACTCGAAACTCCGGAAATGCGTCGGAGGGATTCTAGAGAGAGGTTCTAGAGAGAAGGGAGAGCAAAAGTTGTGTGGTGTGTGGAAATGAGGGGAGGGAGCCCCTATTTATAGGTTTTCGCGCCCGACAGTGGCGAGACCGCCGTTCTCGTCTGACAGGGTTGAGACCGCCGTCTCGCCATTCGCAGGTGGCGAGACTGCCGTCTCGTTTGGCGAGACGGCGGTCTCGCCATTTGCATGAGGCGAGACGACTGTCTCGTCCCAAAAAGGCGAGGAACCTTATTTTTTGTACAGAAAATCCTTCCTATCCTAGCATGGGGCCTAATAGTCTCTCCTAGTGGCTTTTTAGGCTTCATCCATCTTCGAATAGGAGGTCTTCTACTCTTTATTTGGAGGTCGGGCAAGATTTGGGGTCTACAACTGCCCCCCTTTACCCGACCAGTCGACTACCGGCCTTTTGTGCCCAGGTGATCGACTGGAGGGTAAAGGAGTTGACCCTCTTGCCCGGTTGCCCGTCAGATGCTCCGTCTTTGGATGATTCTCTGGGGAAATGTTGTGCGCTTCTGGGATGCTCCTTCTGACGGTAGCTGACCCCTTCGGCTGATGAGTACGAACCCCCATTTGGTTTGACGAGTATGAACCCTCGCCCGGTAAGCCCCCTTTTGTAAGGCCTCGATGAGTATACACCCCCATCCGGTGTTTGACGAGTATGAACCCCCGTCCGGTAAGCCCCTTTTGTAAGGCCTCGATGAGTACACACCCCCATCCGGTGTTAAGCCTTCGGATGCTCCATCTTGCGGTAGCCGATCCTTTGGCCGTGGTGGCGGCTTACTCGCTCTAGCTCATGCGCCAACGTGAAACCTCGGGATGCTCCTTCGATGCGGTAGCTGACCCCTTGGTTGACGAGTACGAACCCTCGTCTGGTTTGGTGCCTCTGGATGCCCCTTCTTGCGGTAGCTGATCCTTTGGCTATGGTGGCGGCTTACTGCTCTAGCTCATGCGCCGGCATGAAACCTTGGGATGCTCCTTCGACGCGGTAACTGACCCCTTGGTTGACGAGTACGAACCCTCGTCTGGTTTGGTACCTCTGGATGCCCCTTATGACGGTGGCTGACCCTTTGGTGATGGTGGCAGCTCATCGCTCTAGCTCATGCGCCGTGTAAAACCTTGGGATGTTCCTTCAACGCGGTAGGCCGACCCCTTGGTTGACGAGTACGAACCCTCGTCCGGTTTGGTGCCTCCGGATGCCCCTTCTTGCGGTAGTTGATCCTTTGGCTATGGTGGCGGCTTACTCGCTCTAGCTCATGCGCCGTCTCCTTGGGAGTGATTTCGTGTTGGTGAATGTACTTGGACCTCTTTGAATGGTCATCCGGGTTGTGCCGGGGATTTTGCGGGTGCTCATCCAGCTTGCTTGTTTGCTTGGGGATCTTTGCTTTTGATTTTTGGTGGTGATCATCCGACTCTGCTGGGTTGTCGGGAATTTTTGATGAGTGCCTCTTAGGTAGGCGGGAATCCTCCGGGGATTTGTTGATCTTGGTGAGGCCTCTTGAGTAGGCGGATATCCATTGAGTTTCCGGTAATGCCTCCGAGTAGGCGGATGCTTCGATAGAAGTGAAGACTTTTGGTTGCATTTGTTTTGCCTTTGACTAGGCCGATATTACCTTATGGGGATGTTGGCTCTTGCTTGCCGGGTCTTGCCTATGCATAGGCAAATGACATTCCGAGGATGAATATGAAGTTTTGCCTTTGCGGTAGGCTCACTTGGGGATGATCTTTATTTTTTATTGATCCACGGGGAATTGGTTGCCTACCCGGGGATCTAATTTTGACTTCCCCCGGAGGGAATGGAGTTTTGACTCCTTGTTGGATGTTGTTGGTATGAGATGACTTTGCCGATACTTTTGTTTTTGTTGGAGGAATGGAATTTCCGATTCCTTCCTTTTTCCGAGGTGATCCACTTAGGGAGTAAGGATTTTTATTTGATTTCGCATTTTTTCGCGATTTATTTCTTTTTTATCGCGATTTTGAAATCGGCTTTTTTATAATGCGTGCGCCTTTTTACTTTTTAGTTTCTTTTATACACGCAGGCTTTTTCCCTTCATTTTGGGAGGTCCACTAGGGATGACATTTTATTTCTTTAGTGATCCACCGGGGAATTAGTTGACTTCCGGGGATCTGATTTTCTTTTTTTTTTCGGAATGAAGTCTTGGCTCCTTGATTGATGTTGATGCGAGCTATACTTGTGAAGCTCTTATTCCACCGGGGATGGGAATTTCGATTTCTTTTTGTAGAATTTTTGGAGATCCACTTAAGGATTTTTATTCGGCTTGCTCTGTTGTTGCCTTTTCTTTTGGACATCCTCTGGGGATGCAAGAGTTTTCTTCTTTTTTTCCTTTTTTGTTGAACCCTTGTTGGTATGAAGATTGGACTCTTTTGATTGTTGATGATGATGGGCTCTTGAAGCCTTTATTCTCCATTGGGGAGTGTGGAGGAGACTTTGGGTGAGTGTCCTCGATGACTCGTGTAGTGGTAATGCCGAGCCGTGAGGAGTGTTTTGTTTTGCCTTCGGAGTAGGAAGGGATCCTCTTGGAGATGACTAACCCTTTCCGTCGGCTTTTCTTTTATGATGTCCGATGATTGTGCCCTCTTTTATTGGGTGATGATTGGAGCTTTGGCTTACGGAAGCTTCTTATGATAACTCGCTCTTCTTTCTTGAGGGAGAGCAATGTTTAGAGACTTATTACTTTCTTGTGCCTTCTTTTTCGGGTAGAAGGATGGTAGTTGGAGCTCTTGATTTTCAGAAGCTCTTATTCTGGCGAGTCGCTTGATTGACGACTTGCTCCGTTTTCTTGAGGGCATTATTTGGAGACTCGGTCTCGGTGATCCTGTTTTCAATCACAAACATGGAGCTAGTCTCCTTATATGCATGAATTCTTTTTATTTTTATTTTATATTTTTTTTATCTGAAGTAATTTTTATTTCTTTTATTTTTGATATTGACAAAGTCGTTTTGTGCGACTACTTGTGTGTGGATGCCCTAAATGCAATCTATTCTTTTTGATTGATGCATCTAGAAGAGTGATTGACATTCTCCTGCTGGACTTTCATGATTATGATGAAGTACCCCTCTCTTTTATTCATTTTTTGGTTTAGCCTTATCTTTTGCCTAGACCTCCCTTTTGGGGTTTTCGGTCTAGCGGGTGCCTTAATTTTTTCCTAGGATATCTTAGCGGGCTTTTCCTTTTTTTATGAATGCCCTAACTTTTGCCTAGACCGCCCTTTGCGGGTTTTCGATCTAGTAGACTACCCTAACTTTTGCCTAAGAATCTCCTAGCAAGCATTATTCTTTTTATTGTCATTTTTCTTTCTCTTCTCTTTTTTTTTGAGAGATAGGAGCCTATCATATGCATGTATGCAATGTTTGTGATATGCATCCTATAATACTATTTCAATTAATTTTTCAAAAAGATTAACCAATGTGCTTTTACTTCGATGAGCTTCGACGTTATGTGCTTTCGTCGACGAGGATAGATCTGTACCAATTTTGCCGTCTCGATTTTTTCATGACCGAAGAATGATTGTGTTAATTGTAGAGCGACTTGCCATGTCAGTGCGCCCCTCCCTTTCCTTGGGGATGTCGATCCTCCTATTGATTACTATCTCCACATTTCCCTACTAATTACTAGAATGTCGTAGTGGTAAGGGTCAAGAGAAAAGAAGGAAGAGGATATTTAATTCAAAGGCTTGTCTTTTAATTGTTTTATTTTGACAAAAAATGGTTTTTGTAAGCACGGCTAGCCAAGGTTGGTTAGAGTGTTTAGGCTAGTTTAGACAAACGTTTTGTCTAAACTCTTAGATGGAAGGGTTTTGATTGAAGCTTCAACTAACTCTTTTTGATGACTCATGTGGTGGTGTTGAGTCATGAAGTAATCTTTGTTTTGCCTTTGGAGTAGGCAAGGATCCACTTGGGGATGATCGAGCCTTTCTATTGGCTTTTCTATGTTGATGGCTTCCTTCTTTTATTGGTGTAAAAGGTTGGAGCTAGTTTCCTTGAAGCTCTTTATTCTCGTTGAAATGGTTTTGATTTCGCCTTTTCTTTCGCGATTTTGATCTTTATCGTGAATTATTTGAAATACGGCTTTTTTAATACATCACGTGTGCCTTTTATTTTATAATTTTTGTACACGTGGGCTTTTTGAAATGTAGAGCAGAAATAACAATGTTTATTTATTACTTCTCTTTTTTGTGATACATTCAAGCATTTTTCAATTTACTAGAAAATATCTAAAAGGAAAACCCCTAATCATCTGCATCTGGGCTAGAATGGGCAGATGGTGCTGGCGAAGGAATACGGCGGAGTAGGCGGCGCCTGAATCTTGAGTCTGGACCAGATTCTCTATCCGACGGTCCGTCCTATCTTGCCTCGTGGATCAGTCGACTAAGCTTGCTGCGCATGAACTGGAACCTGCTCTTCCATATAAGCATGCTCGTCATCTATACGTCGGTATAAGCCGGCGAAGTCTGGATCATATGACTGCTGCTGAGATTCCGAAGTCGCAGGGATGTCCTATGGTGTGTCGAAATCGCGCATATCCAGCGAAATCGAGATTATGGGGTTTAAAATAAACCCTGATCCTTGTCAACTAAGGATGCTCATGTGGACCAGCATTCCTCCGCTAATCGGCTTTGGTTGGAGGCTAGCTGGAAGGTCTTCTCCGTCAGTACATCCCCAATATTCAGTCTAAAGGGGTGAGAAAGGGAGCTACCATGATGGCTCTGCTGAATCGCAGGTTCAGTAATCTTTTACGGCTTTCGGGAAAGCATATCCTCGGGTTGCATCGAAGCCCTTGATGCATACAGTAGACAATGAAAAGGTCAGCCAACGTTACCTTCCTTGGCTTTCCTTCCAGCGTGTACGGCCTCGCTAGCAATTTATGGCATATGCGTAGTAGAGAGAGAAAGCTGCACCCTTCGGTGTGAC
>OY731406.1:19629321-19659445 GCA_963425845.1 Sphenostylis stenocarpa
GTGGAGGGTGTTAACCTCTGCGAGTAAGCTTGCGGTTTTGCTCTTCCATATTTTCCATTGCCCTCGCCTTTTGTGCACGAGTACGAGTAGGGAGAGGACCAACCACTTTCTAGAATGTCCGAGAAAGTTTTATTAATGCATGTTGAGTGCTTAAACTAATATGAGCGTGCTTATGCATGAGAGATTTTATGATGCTGAATGTGCTGTTATTTTTATTTTCTCTCTTGGTTTTTCTTTACTCATGATATGATGTAGCATGGGTGAGTTGACTTTGTCAGAAGTTGTTTATTTTACTATTTATCATGTTTTTCTACATGATGTATGGTATTTGCGTATTTTTTGAAAGAATAAACTATCTATATGAATGTTTTATGAATGCAATATTTTTGGACCAGGTCTTATTTGTGAATTTTGAAAAAAATGGATTATTTTATTATTTTTATTTGTTTATTTTATAGCCTTTTATCTCTTCTGTCGGAACTGCGTGGCTACTTAGCTTACAAAGAACCTGAAACCAGGCTAGCTAAAAGGCAGACTGTCCGAGATAAGGGTGTTTATTTGTAAAATATTTTTTGGTGATTTTGTTCTGTTGTTTGTTTATGCTATGCAACATACAAATGCAACAATCATATGCACACACAATTCGATCATCCCAGAACGGGAGAGACTTCGTTTTTATCACGAGGTAGGGTTTTCCTGCAGAAAGGTGCATTGGTTAGGGTAGGTTCTAGCTGTTCTCACCAGGCTAAGGCCCCCAAGGTGCCCCCATTATAGGGTCCCCACTCTCCGGTCGTCCAACCATGCTCGGCACTAAGGCCGGAGTCGGTCTTGTTGCCAAAAGAGGAAGGTTATCACCTTGAGTGGTGGTTTTCGATCACAGCTGGTGGGCACAAGGCCCTAATTGCGGCGAGCCGTACACTGCCACCCACTCCCTATGGTTTTCTCACTTGCCCCGGGTATAGAGGGAGCTGTAGTGTGCAAGGGTTTTGTGTGCAATTTATATTTCAATCAATTGCGTAAGTATAAACAAGCAACGAGTTATTTGAAAGCCAAACAATAAAGCATGTTATAATACAAGGTAGGGTAAAAGCGCTATTTTCTTGGTTTAATTATTTTTAAGCCAGCCTATCACTAAATGGGATCAACTCTCTAGGCTTCCCAGGTGAGTCGCCATCTGTCGCCGCCGTCAAAAAGGGAGAGCGGTCGGAGCGACGCGATGGTTTTTCGACCCTCTTTGATTTTTGCGTTTTTTATTGATGGCTACAACGCCTTTAGATTGTCAGATACTTAGGGCTAACCTAGGGGCGAGGTTTTGAAAGTATCCCTAGGTTGTGCGATACACGGGCTAACCCAGGGATTTATTTAGTTGGGGTTCTATGGAGTCGCCACAGATATTTTTACCATAAACATCGGAAAAGGGGTTTTAAAAAGGCGTTGGTTTTCGAAAACCAACTTTGGTCATTAGAACCAGAGTTGGGCAAGGGAGTTAGTTACGTGTAAAGGAAGTGTTAGTTCCTTTACGACGCCCTTTCGGGTTCCCTATGATAGGCCGGCTACTTTGAATAAATAATTAAAGCTGGAAAAATGCGCTTTTACCCTTTTATTATGCGGAATTTAAGTTTATGACTACATGGCCCTAGCTTCTATTACGTAATTTAAATGGCGAGTAATAAAATAGAGAGGAGAATATGCACCTCCAAAGCAAGCTTTTATATTTCTTTAAAGAGAGGGTGCGTTTTGGCAACCCTTCACTCTACAACTCTCGAAACTCCGGAAATGCCTCGGAGGGATTCTAAAGAAGATTTAGAACGCTCAGTCTATGCCTAGAGACACTCAGAAACTCCGGAAATGCCTCGGAGGGATTCTTAGAAAGAGAAAGTCTAGAGAGAAGGGAGAGCTATCTTGGATTCTGTGTGGAAATGAGGGGGGGAGGACCCCTATTTATAGTTTTTCGCTCCTGACAGGTCGAGACCGCCGTTCTCGTCTGACAAGGTCGAGACCGCCGTCTGGAAAATCCAGACCGCCGTCTCGACCATGCAGGGGGTCGAGACTGCCGTCTGGAAAACCCAGACCGCCGTCTCGACCTTTGCAGGAGTCGAGACCGCCGTCTGGAAAATCCAGACCGCCGTCTCGACTTTGCAAGAGTCGAGACCGCCGTCTGGAAAATCAAGACGGTGGTCTCGTCCTGGCGTTGAGACGAGACGGTGGTCTGGTCCTTCCAGACGGCGGTCTCGTCCCTTCAGGGTGAGAAACTTTATTTTTGGGCCAAAAAACCTTCCTATCTTGGTACGGGAGCCTAATAGTCTCTCCTAATGACTTGTTAAGCTTCGGTCGTCTTCAAATAGGACGCTTTCTGACTTTATTCTGAGGCCGGGCAAGATTTGGGGTCTACAAACATGGATGGAGAGGAACTTCGACATTCAGTTAATTTAGATGCAGTGAAGAAGTATTACGCTTGAAGGAATTACTCATGACCCGCCAGGATGTAAACTCGCAAAGGGTGTCTTGGGTAAAAATTAGGGTCCACACACCTCGCTAGGATATGTCTAGGCAAAACTTAAAGGTTTAAAAAACAAAAATAAATAAAAAGAGCAATGACTACCTTAGTTGAAAACTGTAAGGCGACTAAGGTAACGTCCTCCAAGCAAGCAAGCTTTGCATAGTCTTCACTCTGGTCTCAAGCATCTCGACGAAAGCAACTAGGAGAACCAGGGGGGCAGATATCAGAGGCATGATTGTTATAACTTATACAGTGTAGCCAACCTTGGCCAGCCATGCTTCTAAATTCCTTTGCAAATCCTTTTGTAAAAAATAAACCAATTGTTTATATCAATAAAATTGTCTTTCATTTCCTTTCTCTTGACCATATTATGAAAATATCTCTTTATTAATCATAAGCATGCATAAAGAACCAGCACAAGAAAACATAAGAAAAGAAATGAAAAGGAATAAAGCTTGCTAGGAGATTCTTAGGCAAAGATTAGGGCAACTTACTAGATCGAAAACCACAAAAAGGCAATCTGGGCAAAAGTTAAGGCATGCGTAAAAAAGAAAAAAGTCCACTAAGATATCCTAGAGTAAAATAAAGGCAGCCCGCCAGATCGAAAACCCCCAAAAGGGCGATCTAGGCAAAAGATAGCGCTAAAACAAAAAATACGCAAATGAAAAGGAGAACCCATCGGCATCCAGCAACCAAATGGGAAAGGGCAGTCACTTCTCTAGATGCATATAATAAGAAAAATGGATTGCATTTAAAACAATATGTCACCACCGTCAAAAGAGGCGGTCGAAGCGACGCGATGGTTGTTTTATGACTCGCGTTTTCTAAAGGAGTGGTTAACGCCTTTAGGTTGTCTGATAACCGGGCTGAACCTAAAGGCGAGGTTTTCAAAAAGGTTCGATGAAGTCGCCACTAGTGTTTTAACCTTAAACACTAAAAAAGGTAAAAAGACAGTGGTTTTTAGAAAAAACCAACTTTGGCCATTATAACCAGAGTCGGGTAAGGGAGTTAGTTACGTGTGGAGAAGGTGTTAGCACCCCATAACGCCCCTTTCAGGTTCCCTATGATAGACTAGCTTATAAAATAAAGACTAAATAAATTATGTTTTTTACCCTTATTATTTTATCTACTTGCAGAAATTAAACGTCTACATGGCTCTAATATCTAATATGCATAAAAAGAAAGCTATAAAGAAGGCAATAAAGGAGAGTATTTGAAAAAAAACCTCCGAGGCAAGCTTTGTATTAAGTATTCGAAGATTGAGGATGCTTTTTGGCTATCCCTTCACTCTACAATGCTGCTCACGCCTCTATCGACAGAAGAATCCTAACTATAGAGTGTCTAAAAAGAGCACTCAAACTCTGAAAATGTGTTAGAGAGATTCTAGACGAGTATAGGGACTCGAAATATGTGAAGAAGTGTGTAAAATGAGGAGGGGGATATTTATAGGGATTTGCGCCTCACAAGTGGTGAGATGGTCGTCTCGCCATGTGGAGAGAGGGTCGTCTCGTCTCATGAGTGGCGAGACGGCTGTCTCGCCTTAGGAGACGAGACGATCGTCTCCACTTATAGGGCGAGACGGCCGTCTGGCCAAACGGGACGGCCGTCTTGGCTCTTTTGCAAGGACTCTCTTATTTTTGTGTACAAGAGGTCTTCCTATTCAACTATGGAGTCTAGTACATATGCCTAGGGACCTAAAGAGGTCTTGTCCATCTTCGAGCGGAGGTCTTCTGACTTTATTTGTAAAGCCGGGCAAGATTTGGGGTCTACAACTGCCCCCCTTTACCCGACCGATTGATCATGGGTTGATGTGTCATAAGGTTGATTGGCGGGTGAAAGAGTTAACCCTCTTACCCGGTCGTCCTCTGGATGTTCCTTTTGGCGTGGTAGCTGACCCTCAGAACGATACTTTGTGAAGCTTCAGGATGCTCCCTTGATACGGCAGCTAACCCCTTAGCTTTAACGGCTAAAGAACCTCGGGATGCTCCTTTGATGCGGTAGTTGACCCCTTAGTTTGATGCCTCAGGATGCTCCTTTGATGTGGTAATTGACCCTTTGGCTGATGAAGATGTTCCTTCGAGATGCTCCTTTGAAGCGGTAGATGACCCCTCGGGTGGTATGTGTGAAGCTTCAGGATGCTCTTTTGATACGGTAGTTGACCCTTTGGCTGATATGTGGAACTCTATCTTCTGGATACCCCTTTGCTTATGGTGGTTGATCCTTTTGATAGAGAAAAAGGGTGGTGGCTTACTGCTCTAGCTCATGCATCGACTTCATGGGGAGTGGTTGTATTTGAAGGTGTATTCTTGGCTTTTCTGATAGTCATCTAGCTTGCTGATTGCTGGGGATTTTTTATGAATGCCTCTTAGGTAGGGATCCACTGGGGGATTCATTGATGGTGCCTTTGAGTAGGCAGATATTCCCTTTGGGGGTGTTGGCTTTTTGCCTACCATTTTTGCCTATGCGCAGGCAAACGACTTACTAGGGATAAGCTTGCCCTTGCAGTAAGCTCACTGGGGATGGTCTTCTTTTTTTTTCTGACCCTTTTTGGGGAATTTGTGCTTCTCTAGGGATCTAATTTTGATAATCTTCCGGGGAGGGAGATGGAGTCTTGCTTTCTTGACTAAGTTGGTGAAGGGCTTTTGACGAAACCCTTATTCTCGCTTGGCTAGTGCGATGGAGAATGAATGATGACTCATAATGATGATGATGTTGAGTTGTGCGAAGGTATTTTTGTTTTCCTAAGTAGGCAATGACCCGCTTAGGGGATAGAGCCTTTTTGTTTTGGTGGATAGCTGCCTTCTCTCTTTTGGCGGAAGGATGGTAGTTCAGAACTTGTTTGATTCCTGGAAGCTCTTGGTTAGTTTCGCCTTTTTCCGCGAGTTTTTCTTTTTTCTCACGTTTTTGAAATTTGGCTTTTTCGGAATGATGCATGTGCCTTTTTACTTCTTAGCCTTTTTTACGCACGCGGGCTTTTGCTAGAGAGAGAAAAGGAAAGCGAGATTTTAAACTAAAGAAGACTTTATTCATAATTTTTTTGTTGGATTACAAAACAACAAAAGAAAGATTACAAAAGGGCCCTATTCTGGTGGATCTGATCGCGACGTGGAGGATGGGTCCGGTGGAGGGAAATGGCAGAGCATATGGTGCTGAAATTATTCTTGGCTACGGATCATGTTGAGCACATTCTGATTTATGCCGTCTATGTTCTGGGTGATCTTGTCCAGCCTTTGACCAAAGCTTTCTTGCCTTAGGTCAAACAAATCCTACCTCAAGGTTAAGATCTCTAGTTGTTGGCAGATGTTCTGATAATCGTCATTCATGTGATGGTGGATGTCGGGGAAATCATCTTTGTACTGTTGCTGCTGCTATTGGAATTCTGGGGGCATGGGGATCTCATCCGACGCGTCCAAGTCACGGAAGTCAATTCCATGGCGAGTGTCGGGTGTAAGACAACTTTGAATCCCTGCATAATGAGCATGCTCATATGGACGAGCATAGACCCAATGATAGGCTCTGGTCGGAGGGTCAGAGGTGTGTCTTCTCCGTTGGCACAACCCCATTGCTTGGCAAGAGGAGTGATAAGGGGAGCCATCATAATAGTCCCTACTGGGCGGCTCCTGAAGTCCTTCAATGCTTCAGGAAAAAGTATCCAGGGTTGCACCGAAATCCCTTATGCATGCAATAGATTACAAAGAGATTAGGTTGGGTGATCTTACCCTAACTCTCTTTGCGTCCGTGAATGGTCTCTGCTAGCAGCTTGTGGTAGATACGAAGTATAGGGTTTAGGGCTGACTCTTTCAGCTGGACACGCACGTGCTGGGCTCCAGTAAGATCTTCCCAGATCTCACCTGTGGTGAGGCTGGCTGACCTCTCATATAGTACGGTCTGGTACTCTACTGTCAGGATATCGGCTGGTTGGCAGAAATCCATGATGACATTGAATTCATCCAGCATTGTCGTCCTATAAGCCCCGTTTAAGAAATATGAGACTGCCTTGGTTGGGGGAACGTCGGGATATAGCGCGTGCATGTCCACCAGTGTTATGGAGGCCAGGAACTCCATGGTGGCCTCTCTGTACATGTGGGTAGGAGGAGGTGTCAGGAGGAAGTCCCATCCTATCCCACGGATATAATCCCTTACATCCTCATCCCAGCCAAAAGTGGCTAGGATGCCGAAATCCAGTTGCAACATCGGATGCCAGGCATACTGTCAGATATTATCGAGCCTAGCTTGGTGTTGAGGCATGAGCTGGTTGGGAGCTTGTGGGTTAGGTGGAGATTGAGGAGCCGGAGCACCCCTGGTGGGTCCCTGACCTCTCTTTCTGGGTGCAGAAGACTCTCATTGGTGCATTATGGCTCAAACACACTCAATTATGCAAGATGTAGGAGATGAAGAGAGAATGCAGCAATGAGGTGCCTAGAAACTGCCCTGGATTGTGCCTTATATAGGCAAAAAACCGAACTTTGGGACGGCCGTCCAGGATTTTTGGACGACCGTCTCGCTCCAACGGAAACATGAGACGATTGTCTGAAAAATTGAGACAGTCATCTCACCATTTCTTTTGAACGAGACGCCCGTCTGGAAAAACGAGATGGTCGCCTCAACCTAACGGTAACATGAGACGGTCGTCTCGCGAAACGAGATGATGGTCTGGCGAATAGAGATGGCCTTCTTGGGTTTTAGCTCAAATATTTTCTTTTGTTTTTGAGAAAAATAGGACCCTATTTATCAACATCTATGCATGTACTATTCATGATATGTATCCTATAGTGCTGGTTCAGTTAATATTTTCAGAAAGATTAACTGATGTGTGTTTGACGATGAAGCTCTTCTGACGTCATGTTTAGTTGTACCGTTCCTGCCATTCCGGATTTGCCATGACCAAAGAATAATTGTATTGAATAGATATTCGCCATATTAGTGTGTTTCTTCCTTTCTTTAGGAATTTCAATCCTCTTATTGGTTACTATGTTTTCACATTGCTCAGTTAATTACTAGATTATCGTAGTGATAAGGGTCAAGAGAAAAGAAGGAAGAGGATAATTGTCGCCGCCATCAAAAGAGGCGGTCGGAGCGACACGATGGGTTTCAACTTCGACTCACATTTTTTAAAGTGATGCTACAATGCCTTTAGGTTGTTCAACAACCGGGCTGGACCTAAATGCGAGGTTTTCGAAAATGGGTTCTGGATTCGCCACCAATGTTTTATCCGGAAACATTGGAAAAGGAAAAAGGAAGGCGTTGGTTTTGAAAAAAAACCAACTTTGGCCATTATAACTAGAGTTGGGTAAGGGAGTTAGTTACATGTAGGGAAGGTATTAGATTCCCTACGACGCCCCTTTCGGGTTCCCTATGATAGGCCATTTATTGCATAAATAAACCTTAAAAATGACGCTTTTACCCTTTATTTATTTGCGGAATTTAAAATATTGACTACATGGCCCTAACAGCTAATGTATGGATAAATATAAAGAAAAAGTTGTAAAAGAAAGAGAGAAAGTATGAAAACCTTCGAAGCAAGCTTTCGTATCTAAAAATTCTTGAAGTAGGGTGCTTTTTGGCAATCCCTCACTCTACAACGTTGGTCGCTCTTCCTCGCAACGCTACAGAAAACCCTCTAAGAATGCTAAGAAACTCCGGAAATGCCTCGGAGGGATCCTAGGAGAAGAATTAGAAGAAATTGTAGAAGGAAAAGTTGGAGAATCGTGTGAAAAGGAGGGGAACACGCCCTCCTTTTATAGGGATTCGAGCCTGTCAGGTCGAGACGGTTGTCTCGCCTGACAAGGTCGAGACGGCCGTCTCGCCAAGCGGGATGGCCATCTCGCCCTTGACAAATGGCGAGACGGCCGTCTCGCCAAGCGGGATGACCATCTCGCCCTTGACAAATGGCGAGACGGCCGTCTCGCCAAACGAGATGGTGGTCTCACCCTTTGCCAATGGCGAGATAGCAGTCTCGCCAAGCGAGACGGCGGTCTCGGCTTTCTACGTGGAATTCCTTATTTTTTCTGTACAAAAAACCTTCCTACTCTAATATGGGCCCTGTTAGTCTATCCTAGGGACCCTTTAGGCCTTGTCCATCTTCGAATTGGAGATATACCGCTCTTTATTTTGAGGCGGGGCAAGATTTGGGGTCTACAATAATTAATTCAAAAGTTTGTGTTTTAGAAGGGATTTTTCTTTGAAAAAGATTTTTGTAAGAATGGCTAGCCAAGGTTGGTTAGACTGTTTAGGCTAGTTCAAACAAACGTTTGTTTATGAAGTTGCGTCTTTAACTTATTTGTTTTGTGGCGCTTAGTATGATTGATTGACTTTCCTAGACCGCCCTACAGATTTTCAATCTAGGTTGTTATGCTTTGTCCTAACTTTTGTCTAGACTTCCCCTTTTTATTTTATTTTAGGAATTCTAACGGACCTTATTTTGTAACCCTAATTTTTTCCTAAGCTACCCTTTATTGTTCTTCGGGTTTCCTAGCGGGTTGACCCTAAATTTTGTGTAGCCCCCTTTGTGGGTTTCCTACCGGGTAATTTGCCCTTTTCTCTTCTTTTGGCCTTTAGCTTTTGTGGGTTTCTTTTTATTTTTTTGTTTTCTTTTTGCACAACATTAGCGAAACATGGCTTTATTATGACATGGTAAACTTTTTCTTATGTTTCTAATCAACCAATGTCTTTTTGATGATACCGCCTTTTTGATTATTTGGACACATTTTAAAACATTTGCTTAAACATGGTTATTGATGAGGTATATACATGAATAGCAAGAAAATAAATAGATAGTAAGAATTGCATTCTTTATGATTAAAAGGGAAATGTGTGCCCTAAAAATGCCGGGGGGTCGGGCTTACCCCGCGGAGTAATCTCTAATAGTCATTGGGTTTACATTCCTTGAAATCGAAAGAAGAACACCTATTGACTAAAGTTGTTCTTGATGCTTGTACCCCTCCGCTTCAAAAGATTTGATTCAGTTTTTGGAGGGGAGACTTTCCCTTTCTTCTCGTAGCTCGATCCTTTGCAGGGTCGTACCCTTGGCCGTGCTTTGAAGGATTGTCTTTAAAACTGGTGGCTCCTTTATTCCTTGGGAATTTGTATCGAGCCCTTGGCCTGGACGGTATACGTACTTTGACATTATACGGGCCACCTTCATGTTGCTGGGAAATCTTTCAATGTTGGCAATTTCAAGTGCTTGAAAGGATATTTCAAGGGCCTCTTTAGTTTCATCCACATAAGGTATAGTAGACGGCTTGCTGATCAAGATGTCGTGTTTAGCTTGAACTGTTACCAGCTTGTCACCTACCACGAACTTGACTTTTTGGTGGAGTGTTGAAGGTAATGCCTTAGCATCATGAATCCAAGGTCTGTGGAGGAGACAACTGTATGCTGGAGTAATATCCATCATGTGGAAGTCCACATTGAAGATAGTGGGACCAATTTGAATTGGCAAGTTGATCTCTCCCACTACTTCACGTCTTGATCCGTCAAAGGCTCGAAGGACGGTGTTGCTTGGGCGCATATGGGTTCCTTGTATCATTAGTTTGTCAAGAATGCACTTGGGAAGTACATTCAAGGATGACCCATTATCCATAAGAACTTTGGAGATGAGGTACTCCTTGCACTTTACAGAGATGTGTAAGGGCTTGTTGTGGCTCGACCCTTCAGGAGGGAGTTCTTCATCTATGAAGGTTAGATGATTATTGGCAATGATGCTACCAACGATCCCTTCAAACTTGTCTTGGGATATGGTATGCGACACGTAAGCTTCATTCAAGACCTTTAGCAATGCATTCCGATGTGGTTCCGAACTCATTATTAATGATAACAGAGTTATCTTCGCAGGCATACGATTGAGTTGGTCTATGATGGAGTACTCACTTTGCCTTATAAACTGGAGTAACTCATCGGTCTCCTCCTTGGATTCCTTATTATTTTCCTCTTCGGTCTCTTTATTTTTTCCTTTATTTTTGGGGGCATCTTCTTGTGACTCCTTAGGGGAGTAAATTAGTCTGCTTCTGGTCATGCCGCCAATGGCGGCTATATTAGAAATATTTTCGTTTATTGCGTATTTCCACAGTACAACTTTATTTGATTCGTAGGGGAAAGGACGAGGCATAAATAGGCATAAAGGCATCCTTGCCCCCTCTTTCTTATTGAATGTGATCACCAATGGTTGAGGCTGTAGACCCCAAATCTTGCCCAGCCTCAAAATAAAGAGCAGAAGACTTCCGTTCGAAGATGGGCAAGGCCTAAAAGATCTGTAGGATAGATCAATAGGCCCATATTAGAATAGGAAGGATTTTGTATAGGAAAAATAATAAATTCCACCCATAAGACCGAGACCGCCATCTCACCATCAGCTAAGGGCGAGACCACCGTCTCGCCACTTGCCAATGGCGAGACTGCCATCTCATTTGGCGAGACAGCCGTCTTGCCAATCGCCAATGGCGAGACCGCCATCTTGTTTGGCGAACGGCCGTCTTGCCACTTGCCGAAGGCGAGACCGCCGTCCCGTTTGGCGAGACAGTGGTCCCGACCTGACAGGCGCAAATTTCTATAAAAGGGGGGACGTCCTCACCCTTTTCACAACACAGAGCAACTTTCCTTTCTACACTTCTCTCAAATTAATCTCCTAGGACCCCTCCGAAGCATTTTCGGAGTTTCTTAGTATTCTTAGTAAGCGTCCTGTAGTGTTGCAAGAAAGAGCGATCATCACTGTAGAGCATGGAGGTTGCCAAAAAACACCTTTCTTTTCCAAGAACATTAATACAAAGTTTGCTTTGAAGGTTCCTACATTTCCTATCTTCTTTTACCGCTTTCTTATTACATCTATCTGTGCATTAGCTGTTAGGGCCATGTAGTCAACAATTTAAATTTCACAAATGAATAAATAAGGGTAAAAGCGTAGTTTTAGAGTTCTTTATTTATAAAATAAGCAGTCCATCATAGGGAACCCAAAAGGGGCGTCGTAGGGAAGCTAATACCTTCCCTACACATAACTAACTCCCTTACCCAACTCTGGTTATAATGGCCAAAGTTGGTTTTTCTAAACCAACACCTTCTTTTTCTCCCTTTTCCAATGTTTCTGGATAAAACATTGGTGGCGACTTCATAACCCTTTTCCGAAAACATCGCCTTTAGGTCCAGCCTGGTTATCGGACAACCTAAAGGCGTTATACCAC
This sequence comes from Sphenostylis stenocarpa, assembly GCA_963425845.1. Classification (NCBI taxonomy): domain Eukaryota; kingdom Viridiplantae; phylum Streptophyta; class Magnoliopsida; order Fabales; family Fabaceae; genus Sphenostylis; species Sphenostylis stenocarpa. The sequence continues at coordinate 19,640,995 of OY731406.1, forward strand.
ACCTTTAAAAACGCGAGTCGAAGCAAAACCATCGCGTCACTCTGACCGCCTCTTTTGACGGCGGCGATAGATGGCGACTTCACTGGGGAAGCTAGAGAGTTTATCCCATTTGACTAGTTTGATAAAGAAAAGACTTAAAAATTTCGCTTTTACCCTTCCTTGTTTTATAACATGCTTTAATTGCTTGACTTTAATAACTATTGTTTGTTTATTTTATGCAATTGTTTGAAATACAAATTGTACACAAACTCTTGCACACAACAGTTCCCCCTATACCCTGGGGAAAGTGGGGTATCCATAGGGAGTGGGTGGCAGGAACGATTTGCCGTAGTGAGGGCCATGAGCCCACCAGTATGGTTGGAAACCACCACTCAAGGTGATAGCCTTCCTCTTTTGGCCCAAAGACTGACTAAGGTCTTAGTGCCATGCATGGTCGGAAGGCTGGAGAGTGGGGACCCTATAATGGGGGCACCTTGGGGGCTTGGCCTTGGTGAGGAAATTTAGAATTACCCTGAATATGCACTCTTCTGCAGGAAAACCCTACCTCATAATTAAAAACGTCGTCCTACTTGTTCGCAGATGAGTGAATTGTGTGTGCATTTGTTTGTTGCATTTGATTGTTGCATAGCATAAACATACAACAGACAAAAATAGAAAAATCTCAAAAAATCCTTTCACAATAAACACCCTTATCTCGGATAGTCTTCCTTTTAGCTAGACTGGTTTTAGGTTCTTTGTAAGCTAAGTAGCCATGTAGTCCAACAGAAAAGATAAAAGACGTTAAAATTATTCTTTTGCAATAAACCATTTTTATCTCGAATTGTCTGCCTTTTAGCTAGCCTGGTTTTAGGCTCTTTGTAAGCTAAGTAGCCACGCAGTCCGACAGAAGAGATAAAAGGTCATAAAAAATAAACCAAACAAATAAATCAAATAAACCGAATATATCCAATAAATAAAAAATGGGCCTTGTTCATAAACATTAAACTCATAAACATCCATGTAGGTAGTTTATCTTCCTTTTGAAAAAATACACAAAATCAAACACTATCATCATGCATCATGTAGAAATAAAACATGATAATGTTTAGGAAAAATAAACACTTGCATGCATACCTGCATTGACATCATATTCATAGCATGCATTTTTGTTTTCTAGAAAAGGAGGGGGCTAGTAGGCAGTTGAAGAAAGTGGATATTCCCCGATACCATGTGGAGAAGATAGAACGACTCTGCGTGTTGATGCCACTAGAGGTCCGCTCCAACTTTGAAAAATCCTATGGACGGATTCTCGACTTACTGAAGATCTGTGTCGACCCTATTTTCGTCAGGATTTTGGTCTATTTTTGGAACTCCAGTCTGCACGGCTTCGAGTTTCTGCAGTTTTATATGGTGCCAACTTTGGAGGAGTATGAGATTATGTTAAGATGGCCCAAGTCAGTCGGGGTCCATATTCGCCATGAGGCATATACTCCTGCAGCCTAAGTCACTACCATCATCCGATTGCCATCTCGGTAGACTGCCCTGATAGGAAAAGGGAACATCCAGGGTTGGAAAGTCGCAATGTTAGAAGACCATTTGTCCTCTTTGGTTGAAAGGGCAGACTGGTTTGCTTTTAACAAAACCATGGCTCTGATTGTGTTTGGGACTATGTTGTTTCCCTTTCACCTCGACACAGTGGATCAAGCCATCATGGACGCCTTCTTCGCCTGGGACGTGCACTCGAAGAGTCCCTTTCCTGTACTTCTTACCAACACCTTGCTTTCGGTCGAATTCTATCACCAAAAGCAAGGGAGAATACTCAGATGTTGCTCTTCATTGCTATTCGTGTGGGGTATCACGCATTTCTACACCTCTATTCACATGGGGATGTTCCCCGACCCTTTGAAGAGCTTCTCCAGAATCCCTCTCCACCGACGCCTAACCATGGAGTGGAAGGTCGAGTTGGAACAATGGGACGCCAGCCGCTTATCCTGGGCATGTCCTTGGTTCCAACCTGGCCCGATCCTCATCAAATGTGGGGATTATCCGAGCGTATCGTTAATAGGTCTCAGGGGTTGCATAGCCTATTCTCCAAAGGTGGCTATGAGACAACTCATGAGAACCCAAACTGCATTATCACGGGAAGAGCTTGGAGGACTGTGTTTCTTCTGAGACCCATGCATTATTGCTAACTCACTTGCTATGCGGAGAGCATGGGAGAGACTAGTCTTCATGGGAGATAGAGAGCTAGGCAAAGCTCGAGTAGCTGTCTCTAGTGACTATGAGGCGTGGAGGAGAAATAGAGGGATGTCACAACCATTCGCCCCACCTGCTGCGCCTTCAGCCAGTGGAGAGCTTCAAAGCCAAGTCGATGCCTTGACCCAGAGGATAGAAATCATGGGAGCCAAAATGAGGGCCCTTGAAGAAAAAGAGCAAGAATCTATCCTCACTATAGACGGTCTACAAAGGTAGTGTAGGAAGAAAGATCAAGAGATAGAGCACCTCAAGGACCAATGTGCTGATTCCAGTGAGCAGGTTATCCGGGCATCCAACATTGCCAGATTAAAATCGGATAATCAACTTCAAGAAATAACCGCCAAGTCAGCACACCTTGAGGCCAAATGTGCAAAACAGGCTCAGACGATAAAGGGAATGCTGCAAGATCTCGCAAGGACTCGGTATGAGATATGTCAAGGACGGGAGATTACCCAGAGACTTAACAGAGGCCTTACTGAGTTGCGTTGCACATAAAGAGACGGGTTAGCTCAATATGGTCAGGTGCTATGAGAAAGAGATCGAGACCTTGAGAGACTCGACGATTTACAAGCCTTGGTCGTCCATTAATAGGCGAAGATCAAGGAGGCTCAGAAGTATAGCGAAGATATGTGCCAGGCGGTCCACAAGCAGACCGAAGCACTCGCTCATCATGTACGGGAAGCCGAAGAGGAATTACATAGAAATCAGAACCCGCCTGTGGGTTTCTTTAGGCTTTTCCGTTTCTATCAAAAATTGCTTCATAGCATGGTGTAGGGGAATGTACACTTTCTATAAATAAATAAAATTTCCCTTTATTCAACAATTGTCTACTTGCATGCATTTCATTTATTTGCATACCCTTCCGTCACTTTTAATAAATAAGATAATAAAAAGGAAGGATTAACTGATATGTCTTCCACAATCAGAAGGATGGAGAGAAAACCGTTCGTAGTCAAGCTCTCCCCAATGGTCGATTCACCCCAACAAGACAATAAGCCTCGGCCGTTGGTTATCAAAATCAATAAGGAAGAGGGGGTAAGGATGCCTTTACGATTATTTGTGCCTCGTCCTTTCCCCAATGAATCAAATAAAGTTGTATCGTGGAGATACGGGGAATCTTCACCCATAAAGGAGGACATCTCCAACATAGCCGACATTGGGGGCATGACTAGAAGTGAAAGAATATACTCCCCCAAGGAGTTACAAGAAGATGCCCCCAAGAATAAAGGGAAAAATAAATAGACCGAAGAAAAGGAAAATAAAGAATCCAAGGAGGAGACTGATGAATTACTCCAGTTCATAAGGCAGAGCGAGTATTCCATCATCGACCAGCTCAATCATACACCTGCAAAGATAACCTTGTTATCTCTAATGATGAGTTCAGAACTGCACAGAAACGCCCTAATGAAGGTCTTAAGCGAAGCACACGTACCTCATACTATATCCCAAGAAAAAGTTGAGAGGATTGTCGACCACATCACAACTAGCAATCACCTCACCTTCACGGATGAAGAACTCCCTCCAGAAGGGTCGAGCCATAACAAGCCCTTGCATATCTCCATAAAATGCAAGGAATATTTCATCACTAAAGTTCTTGTGGATAACGGGTCATCCTTGAACGTTTATCGGTGCTGTACTTGGTCAAATAAATGCAGTACTAGGAAGTGACTCCTAGGTCGTCTCCCAAGGACCATTAGTTTCAATCAAAGATTTACACATCAAACAGATAAAACAATGAGGGGGGGGGGACTTTATTTTGTAACCCTAATTTTTGCCTAGGCTACCCTTTATGGTTGTTCAGGTTTCCTAGCGGGTTTACCCTAACTTTTGCGTAGCCCCCTTTGGTGGGTTTCCTACCTATCTTGCCCTTTCTTTTGGCTTTCGGCTTCTATGAGCTTCTATGGGCTTCTTTTGATTTTTGTTTTCTGTTTTCTCTTTACACAACATTGGCGAAACACGACTTTATTATGATGAGGTAGAACCTTATTTTGTGTTTCTAGTCAATCAGTAGTGATGGATTTGACTTTTATTTTAGTCAATGGTGCAGTTTGATTACTTTGACGCATTTTGAAAACGTTTGCTTAAACATGGTTATTAATGAGGTTTAGACATGAATAGCAAGAAGAGAAGCAGATAGTAAGAATGACATTCTTTGTAATTAATAGGGAAATGTGTGCCCTACAATGCTCGGGGGTCGGGCTAGCCCCGAGGAGTAATCTCTAATAGTCATTGGATTTACAAACCCTAAGAATCAGAAGGAGAACACCTAATGACTAAAGTCGCTTTTGACGCTTGAACCCCTCTATTTGGGAAAATCTGATTCAAGGTGCAGAGGGGAGACTTCCCTTTTCTCCATGTAGCTTGATCCTTTGTAGGGTCATGCCCTAGGCCATGCTTTAAAGCATTGTCTTTAAAATCTGGTGGTTCCCTTATTCCTTGAGAATTTCTAATGAGCCCCTGGTTTGGGCGGCATCCATATTTCCTCATCATGTGGGTCACCTTCATATTGTTGGGAAAGTCTTTTCATATTGGTAGGGCAGACGACTTACTGATCCGAATGTCATTTTTAGCTCAAACCGTGACCAGCTTATCGTCTACCGTTAGTTTGTCTCTTTGACGGAGCGTTGAAAGAACTGCCTTAGCGCCATGAGTCCAAAGTCTTCTCAGTTTTCTCTTTGGATTATGTTTTTCTTTGATCTTTTTATTTTTTCTTTATTTGTAGAAGCATCATCTTACAGCTCCTTGGGGGAATAGATTCTTCCACTTCTAATCTTGCCCCCGAATGTCGGCTATGCTGGAGATATCTTCATTGATGGACGATGTTTTTGCGTATCTCCATGGTACAACTTTTTTGACGTGGGAGGCATGAACAAACGCAATGACGTCCTTGTCCCCTCTCCTTTATTTACTCAGATGACCTACAGTTGAGGCTTATTATCCTCCTTAAGCAGATCAACCATTGGGAAAAACTTGATGACAAAATGTTTGCTCTTCATCTTAGCACATCAATTAATCCTTTCTTTTTATTATCTTATTATTATTAAAGTGAGAATGAATGCAATTTATGAATACAATAGACACTTGAAGAGATGATGAAAACAAACAATTTTATTTATTTCATCCAGACAGTGTACATTCCTCAATGCAATGTTTCGAAGTACATTTTATTTATTTATTTATTTTTAAAAAGTGGAGAAGCCTAAATGAACCCATAGGCAGGTTAGAATTTTTATTTATTTTCTTTTTGACTTCCCGTGCATGGCATGCGAATGCCCTAATCCTCTTTTCATGGTATTGAGGAATGTCCACTTCTTTGATTGTCTATTATTAGATGCATGTTATGAGGATGAAGTTTGCATGTATGCAAGTGTTTGTTTTTTCCTAAATATTATCATGTTTTATTTTCTAACATGATGTATGATAGTGTTTGGGATTTTGTGTTTTTTTTTTTTGTATGCGGATGAGGGCATGAAGAATACCAGCCGCTTTCTAGAATGCAAAATGATTTTTATTGTTTAAAATGAATGATTTATGAGATGGATATTCCTTAAGACAATGGCTTACGTATCCTCCTCAAAGTTTACGCTTTGTGGGGTATCATACCCACCTTGGTGTAATGGTTCCTTCCCCATCATAGACTTGACAAGTATAATGGGAGTCACCATCACACCTTAGTACACGTGTCCCTTCCTTGTCGCGAAGGTCACAAATGTGCTCGGGGCTTCTTTCGCCATTGTCTTAGGGATATCTAGTGCTCCCTAGAATGAATGTATTTATGCATGCACCAGTGCAAAAGGGCGATAGATGTTCAAAGTGGTATAACTTTTGACTGAGATGTCCGATTTGGACGCACAACATATCAAAACGAAGAGAAAAAGGTGAAGAATCAAATTGTCAATACCCGAAGGGGATTTGGCCTAGTAATTTTCCCAAAACACGCTTCTAAGACCCATTTTTTAGGGATTTATTAAAATGATGCGTATGCATACTTTCTTTATGCATTTATTTTTTCTCTTGGTTTTTCCACTTATGACATGATGCGATATGAATGATACGACTTTGTCAAGATTCTTTTTATAAATGTTTTGATTTTGTTATTATTATTTTATTTATTTTTGGATTTATTTTTTTAGCCTTTTATCTCTTCTGTCGGACTGCGTGGCTACTTAGCTTACAAAGAACCTGAAACCAGGCTAGCTAAAAGGCAGATTGTCCAAGATAAAATGGTTTTATGCGAAAGAATAGTTAGCGTCCCTTATCTCTTCTGTCGGAACTGCGTGACTACTTAGCTTCCAATGAACCTGAAACCAAGCTAGCTAAAAGGCAGACTGTCCGAGATAAGGGTGTTTATTGTAAAAATATTTTTTTGTGATTTTTTTTTTGTTGTTGTTTGGTTATGCTATGCAACAAACAAATGCAACAATCATATGCACACACAATTCGATCATGCACGAACAGGCGAGAATTCATTTTTATCACGAGGTAGGGTTTTAACTGTTCTCACCAAGGCTAAGGCCCCCAAGGTTCCCCCATTATAGGGTCCCCACTCTCCAGCCTTCCGACCATGCTTAGCACTAAGACCATAGTCAGTCTTTGTGCCAAAAGAGGAAGGTTATCACCTTGAGTGGTGGTTTCTGATCACACCAGTGGGCACAAGGCCATCACTACAGCGAACCGTACCTGCCACCCACTCCCTATGGATTTCTCACTTGCCCCCGGGTATAGAGGGAACTGTTGTGTGCAAGGGTTTGTGTACAGTTTGTATTTCAAACAATTGCGTAAGTATAAACAAGCAATAGTTATTAAAGCCAAGCATTAAAACATGTTATAATACAAGGTAGGGCAAAAGCGTTATTTTCTTGATTTATTTACTTTAGGCTAGCCCATCACTAAATGGGATCAACTCTCAAGGCCTCCCCAGTGAAGTCACCATCTATCGCCGCCGTCAAAAAGAGGCGGTCGGAGCGACGCGATGGTTTCGACCCTCTTGATTTTCGCATTTTGGTGGTTACAACGCCTTTAGGTTGTCCGATAACCGGGCTGAACCTAGGGGCGAGGTTTTTGAAAAGGCGCTCTTGGATTGTCCGATAATCGGCTAATCCAAAAGCTGGTTTTGAAGGATTCTGTGGAGTCGCCACCGATGTTTTTACCGGAAACATCGGAAAAGGAGTTAAAAGGCGTTGGTTTTCGAAAAACCAACTTTGGTTGTTAGAACCAGAGTTGGGTAAGGGAGTTAGTTACGTATAAAGGAAGTGTTAGTTCCTTTATGACGCCCCTTTCGGGTTCCCTATGACAGGCCAGCTATTTAAAAATATTTAAACCGATGAAAATTACGCTTTTACCCTTTTATTCTACGGAATTTAAAATTACGACTACATGGCCCTAGTATCTATTGTATAATTTAAAATTAAAGCGATAAAAGTAGAGAGGGAGAATATAAACCTCCGAAGCACACTTTTATATTAATTCTTTAAAAAAAAGGGTGCTTTGTGGCAGCCCCTCACTCTACAGAGCGTCGAGAACTTCTCGAAACGCCGAAAAACACTCACAGAAACACTCAGAAGCTCCGGAAATGCGTCAGAGGGATTCTAGAGAGAGAAACTTAGGTGATTCCTAGAGAGAAAGAGGAGAAACTCTGTGGAAATGAGGGAATGATGCCCCCTATTTATAGTTTTTCGCGCCTAACAGGTCGAGACCGTCGTCTCGTCTGACAGGGTCGAGACCGCCGTCTCAACAATCGGGATTGCCGTCTCATCTTGCCAAGGTGGCGAGACCGCCATCTCGCCAAACGAGATCGCCGTCTCGCCCTTCGCAGGTGGCGAGACCGCCGTCCAGGAAAGCAAGACCGTCGTCTCACCATTCACAGGTGGCGAGACCGCCGTCTCGTCAAACGAGACGGCGGTCTCGTCCCAAAAAGGCGAGAAACCTTATTTTTGTGCCGAAAATCCCTCCTATCCTAGTATGGGGCCTAATAGTCTCTCCTAGTGGCTTGTTAGGCTTCGTCCATCTTCGAATAGGAGGTCTTCTACTCTTTATTTGGAGGTCGGGCAAGATTTGGGGTCTACAATAGGCCAACTATTTTATAAATAAACTTTTGAAAATACGCTTTTACCCTTTTATTTACGGAATTAAAATAACGACTACATGACCCTAATGTCTATTATGCAATTTAATCATAAAAATAAAGACAGTAAAAGAGAGGGAGAGAGTAAAGAAACCTCCAAGGCAAGCTTTTGATTAATACTCTTGAAATATAGGGTGCGATTTTGCAGCCCTTCGCTCTTACAACGCCGAAAACTCTCTTGAAACACTATAAAAAAGCTCTCAAAACTCTCAGAAACTCCGGAAATGCTTCGGAGGAACTCTAGGAAGAGAATTTGAAGAAAGTGTAAAAGGGAAAGTGGAAGAACTGTGTGAAATGAAGGGGGGAGTGCTCACTATTTATAGGGATTCGCGCCTGTCAGGTCGAGATGGCCGTCTCGCCATTCGGGATGACGGTCTCGACTTGTAAAAGTGGCAAGATCGCCGTCTCATTTGGCGAGACGGTGGTATCGACTTTTCCAAAAATGAGAAGGCCTTCTCGCCAAACGAGAGGGGGGTCTCGCCATTCGCAAGTGGCGAGATGACCGTCTCGTCAAACGAGATGGCGGTCTCGACTTGCAGCAATGGCGAGACGGCGGTCTCGACCTCTGAAGGCGAAAATCCTTATTTTAATGCAAAAAATCCTTCCTATTCTAGTATGGGGCCTAATAGTCTCTCCTAGTGGCTTCTTAGGCTTCGTCCATCTTCAAATAGGAGGTCTTCTGCTCTTATTTTGAGGTCGGGCAAGATTTGGGGTCTACAGTTGCCCCCCTTTACCTAACCAGTCGACTGTTGGCCTATCGTGCCAAGAAGATCGACTGGAAGGTAAAGGAGTTGCCCTTCTTGCCCGGTTACCCTTCGGACGCTCTGTCTTGCGGCAGTTGATCTTCTGGGGAAAATTGTGTTGTGCACCTCCAGGATACTCCTTCTGACGGTAGCCGATCCCTTCGGTTGACACATGGTAGAACCTCAGGATACTCCTTCTGACGGTAGTCGATCCTTCGGTTGATGGGTATAAACCCCCCATCAGGCTGGTAGTTACAGCCTACTGTGCGTAAGGCTGAATGAGTATGAACCCCTCATCAGGCTGGTAATTGTAGTCCGCTGTGCATTAGACTAGATGAGTATAAACCCCTCATCAGGCTGGTAGTTACGACTTACTGATCCGGCTTGAGCGCAGATTAGGCGCACCTCATGTGCAGGTTGATAGGTATGAACCCCCTATCAGGCTGGTACAGTCCACTATGTAGGATTGGTGGTGGTGGCGGCTTACTGCTCAGATGGCTAATGCCCCGAATGTTGAGATACTTTCTTTTGTCTTTGTTTTTGTCTTTTCTGGGAATGGTCGTCTGGTCCGTGCCGAGGATTCTGTTGGTGTTGATCTAACTTGTTAGTTGCTGGGGATTCTTTGATTTTGATCCTTTGGTAGTGGTCATCCAACTTTGCTGGTTGTTGGGGATTACTCTGATTTTTCTGGTGGTCATCCGGCTTAGTGGCTGCCAGGTAGTCTTGTTTTTTGTTGTTCAAGGTGATTGACTTGTTTTAATCCTGCCTTTTTCCCCGGTTTATCTCTTTTTTCTCGTGATTTCAGATTTTGGCTTTTTTGAGCGTAAGTCTTTTTATTTTTAGTTTCTTTTTGCTACGCTGACTTTTTTGAAAGGTAGAGCAAAAATGGAGAAAATAAAATTTTATTTATGATAAAAATTTATTACAGCAGTTATTTTTAAGCACTATCCCTAAGACGGTGGACTTGAGTTTGAAGACGATCCGTAAGAGGGGAATTGCTGGTACATGTGCCTTCAGAACTTTGTCTGGTCTTGGACTTCATTAAGGTATTCCTGTCGAAATGTTGCCAGGTCTTGCCTTATTCCCTCTTGGTACTGGCCGAATGTCTCCATCCTCATGTCGAAGGCATCTTGCCTTAAGGACATCTGCTCTTGCCTCAGGGACATTTGGTCGAATTGCTGGCGCAAGTCGTAGATTTTGCGGTTGATGCCAGCAAAGTCGTCCGTGTACTGCTGCTGATGTTGATGCTGTTGTTGTTGTTGCTGGAAGTCTGGGGGTGTCTAGAGGTCTTGCATTGCTACGATGTCCCGGAGATCCAAAGTTATATCCAGCGAGGGGTGGAGGATTAACTGGGACCCTCGGCGTAGCAGCATCCCCATGCTGACCAGGACAGACCCGTTGATAGTCTCGAGTCGGAGGCTGGAGGTCAGTTACTCCATGCCGCTGCACCCCCATTTTTCTGCCAGCGGGATGATGAGGGGAGCCATGAGGATGGCTCCCACGGGCCGGCTCCCGAAGTCCTTGAGGGCCTTCAGGAAGAAATAGTCGGGGTTGCACTGGCGCCTCTGGCTCATGCAGTAGAGGACGAAGAGATCCGGGAGGGTAACCTTACCCTGACTCTCTTTCCGCCCATGGATGGTCCCGACCAGTAGCTTGTGGCAAATGCGGAGGGTGGGGGGAAGTGCGGAGCCCTTCAACAATGTTGGCAGAGTGGGCATCGCTGTTAGCTCCTCCCACATTTCGTCGGCGGTGAGGGTAGAGGGACGTGCGCAAATGGCTTCCTGGTAGTCCCGAGTCAAGACATCCTCGGGTTGGACGAATCCAATGGACACATTGAACTCGTCCAGGGTGGTGGTCCGATACATCCCGTTCATGAAGTACATCACCATCTTTGTTGGTGGGAGGCCCGACACCATGGAGGGAGTTTCAGAGTAGGAGATGGAGGCGAGGAATTCCATCACCGCCTGTGGGTAGACACGAGTGGGTGGAGACTGGAGGAGGAAGCGCCACCCTATGCTGTCGATGTTGGTGCGGACGTCATCTTCCCACCCAAACTCGGCGAGAATGCCGAATTCCAGCCTCAACATGGGGTGCCAAGTGTACCCCCGGACGTGTTCTAGGCGGGCTTGGTGTATTGGAGAAAGCTGTGTGGGATCTTGTGGAGTTGGGGCTGAGGAGCTACTGGGGCCGGCAGAACCCCTCCTCTTTCTGGATTGGTCTCCTCGACGCATTTTGGTGGTAGGATGCTTGAAAGTGAGAGAAAGGAGGATTGGAGTGCAGGAGAGAGTGTTTGAGACCCCCCCCCCTAGGCACCCCTATATATATAATTTTTGGCCAACCTTGGGACCGCCGTCTAGAGATTCAGGACTGCCGTCTCAAGTTTGCGAGATTCGGGACTGCCGTCTGGAACCTCGAGACGGCGATCTCGACTTTGGCCTTGAACGAGATGGCCATCTCGCCAAGCGAGAAGGCGGTCTCATTTTTGGTCAAGTGGAGACGGTGGTCTCGTTTCAGTGCAAGTCGAGACGGCGGTATGGACTGACGAGACGGCGGTCTCGTTTCTTAGATGATTTTTTTTTTGAAGAAAATAGGACCTTGTTCAAAAACATTTTATGCATGCAATGTTTTCATGTTTGATCCCCTATGATGCTTATTTCATTAGTTTTTCAGAAGGATTTAACTGACATGTCTTGTAGAGATGAATGTCCTCTAATCTTTGTTCCTTCTGCTGTACTCGGCCGTACCATTCCAAACCTCAGGTGACCGAATTTTTCTTTTCTTCTTCTTTTTCTTTGTGTTCTTTTTTTTTGTAGAGCACACTTTGCCATGTTAGTGTCTCTTTTTCTTCACTTTAGGGGTTTCAATCCTCTTGTTGACTATATGCCTCCATATTCCCAAACTAATTGTTAGAATAATGTTGTGAGGGTCAAGAGAAAAGAAGTAAAAGGGTAAATTCAATGGCTTGTGTTTTAGACTGTCAATTTTATTTAGAAAAGGTTTTGTAAGAATGGCTGGCTAAGGTTAGGCCTAGGTGTTTAAGCTTTTTTTTAAGCAAATGTTTCCCTTTTTTGTTTGTATTTGCGCCTTAGCTTATTTCCATTGCCTTTTATTATTTTGGGTTTCCTACCGGGTGTTTTGCCCTTTTCTTTTGGCCTTTAGCTTCTATGGGCTTTCTCTTTTTTGTTTGTTATTATTTTTTTTTTCACAATATTGGCGAAGCACGACTTTATTTATGATGAGGTAAAGCTTTATTTTGTGCTACTAATTGACCAACTTGATTGTAATAGCAATGGAAAATTTTGATTACTTGGACGCGCTTTTTATTCTTCTTTTTTCTTTATTTTTGTTTACTTAGACAAGGTTATTGTGAGGTCTAGTCATGAAATAGCAAGAAGAGAAGCAGATAGTAAGAAGTGTATTCTTTATTAATTAATAAGGGAATATGTGCCCTAAAATGTCTGGGGGTCGGGCTAGCCCCGGGGGATAATCTTTAGCAATCATTGGGTTTACATCCCTTAAGCGAAGAAAAAAGATCTCCTAATGGCTAGGGTAGCTCTCGACGCTTGCATCCCTCCGCTTCGGAATATTTGTTTGAGTGTGCGGAGGGGAGACTTCCCTTTTCTTCCTTCTGCTCGGCCCTTAGTAGGGTCATATTCTAAGCCACACTTGTAAGGATTATCTTTGAATTTTGGGGGTTCCCTCATGCCTTGGGAATCTGCCCCCAGTCCTTGGCCAGGATGGTAACCATGCTTCATCATCATGCGGCCTACCTTATTGTTTTTGGGAAGTCTCTCTACACTGGCGATTTCAAGCGCTTGAAAAGATGTTGCAAGGGCCTCTTCAGCCGCATCCACATAGGGTTGGGTGGACGGTCCACTGATCAGGATATCATCTTCTACTTGGACCGTGACCAATTTGTCATCCACTATGAACTTGACTTTCTGGTGGAGCGTTGAAGGTACTGCCTTAGCGTCATGAATCCAAGGCCTGCCGAGGAGACAACTATATGCCGGAATAATGTCCATTACATGGAAATCGACGTTGAAGATAGTGGGTCCAATTTGGATTGGCAAGCTAACTTCTCCCACTACTTCTCGTTTCGATCCGTCAAAGGCTCGAACGATAGTGCTGCTTGGGCGCAGATGGGTTCCTTGGATAGTCAACTTATTGAGTGTGCACTTGGGCATCACGTTCAAGGATGACCCGTTATCCACAAGAACTTTGGCAATGAGGTACTCCTTGCACTTGATGGAGATGTGCAAGGGCTTGTTGTGATTTGACCCCTCGAAGGGGAGTTCTTCCTCTGTGAAGGTGAGGTGACCGTTGCCGTAATGTGACCGACGATCCTCTCGACCTTTTCTTGGGATATGGTGTGAGGTACATGCGCTTCGCTCAAGACCTTCATCAGGGCATTTCTGTGTGGTTTCGAGCTCATCATTAGAGATAATAGGGTTATCTTTGCAGATGTATGATTGAGCTGGTCAATAATGGAATACTTGCTTTGCCTTATAAACTGGAGTACTTCCTCTGTCTCCTCCTTGAATTCTTTATTTTCTTTTTCTTCGGTCTTTTTATTTTTTCCTTTATTTTTGGGGGCATCTTCTTGTAAGTCCTTGGGGGAGTAGACTCTTCCACTTCTAGTCATGCCCCCAATGCCGGTTATATTGGAGATATCCTCCTTTATTGGTGAAGATTCTCCATATCTCCATTGTAGACCCCTAATTTTGCTCGGCCTCTCAATAAAGGCTAAGAAGACTTTCTATCTGAGGATAAAGCTTTGGTGGATGTCTATTGGCATCAATCGGCTTCCGTCTGAGGAAAGGAAAACTTCCCAGGAGTCCCAGAACACAAAATCTGGCCAAAACACTCGAGACAGCCATCCCAGAATTCGAGACAGCCGTCCCAATTAGTCCAGACGGCCGTCCCACATGCCAGACGACCGTCCCACCTAATTTTGACACTTGGGACGGCCGTCCCAGATCCCAGACGACTGTCCCGACCTCTGTAGACGGCAGTCCCTATTTTCTGCTCCCCAGACGACCATCTCGAGCTGCCAGGCTGAAAAAACTATAAATAGGAGCTCATTTGAGCGTTTTTACACACACCAGACACTTCTCTTCTCTCCCTCTTTTGAATGAACTCTCCGATTGCCTAATAAGGTAACAATCGGTTAAGGAAGTTTCTTCCGGCATTCGATTCTTCTTAGAATTTTAGTAGAGTCGGTCCTGTATTCGGGTAGGAGAGTCCTTGTAGTGCGGGGGATTGCCAAAGCGCATCCTCACAGTTGAAGAATTGTAATAAAAAGCTTGCTACGGAGGTTCTTTTCACTTCTCTTCTCTTTTATTGCTTTATTTGCTGCTTTATGTATGCAATAGAAAATAGAATCATGTAGAAAACCATTTCTTAATATTGTATAATAAAATAGGGTAATAGCGTACTTTCTCTTAATCTTTACTTGATGAATTAATCCGTCATAGGGAACCCGAAAGGGGCGTCGTGGGGGTGCTAACACCTTCCCCCACGCGTAACTAACTCCCTTACCTAACTCTGGTTATAATGGCTAAGTTTGGTTTTTCTTAAATTCAACGCCTTTTTATCCTTTTCCAATGTTTATGGTCAAAACATTGGTGATGACTCCATAAGAACCCTTTTGCGAAAACTTTGCTTTTATTAGAGGATAGTTCAGTTGTTGAGCACCTCGGAAGCAATGAATACATTTTAAATAAAACGCGAGTCTAAACCATCTTTTCGTGACTGCTCGCATAAACGTTCGAGATGTCCCTAGACGTTGGAACGGACGGCGGCGACAGATGGCGACTCCACTGGGGAAGCTGGAGAGTTGATCCCATTTAGTGACGGATGTCGTCGCCGTCCGTTTCAATGTCCAGGGACATCTCGAACGTTTATGCGAGCGGTCGCGAAAAGATGGTTTAGACTCGCGTTTATGTTAAAATTATGTTCATTGCTTCCGAGGTGCTCAACAACTGAACTATCCTCTAATAAAAGCAAGGTTTTCGAAAAGGGGTTCTTATGGAGTCGCCACCAATGTTTTGACCGTAAACATTGGAAAAGGATAAAAAGGCGTTGATTTTAATAAAAACAAAACTTGGCCATTATAACCAGAGTTAGGTAAGGGAGTTAGTTACGTGTGGGGAAGGTGTTAGCACCCCACAATGCCCCTTTCGGGTTCCCTATGACGGATTAATTCATTTAAGTGAAGATTACGAGAAATTACGCGATTACCCTATTTTATTGCATAATATTAAAAATGGATATCTACATGACTTTATTTCATATTGCATACATAAAGCAATAAATAAAGCAGTAAAAGAGAAGAGAAGTGAAAAGAACCTCCGTAGCAAGCTTTGTATTGCAAATCTTTGATCGTAAGGATGCGTTTTGGCAATCCCTCACTCTACAAAGACTCTCCTCTCCGAATACAAGATCGACTCGACTAAATTTTTACAGAAGAATCGAATGCTGGAATATAATTCCTTAACTGATTGTTACCTTGTTAAGGCAATCAGAGAGTTCATTCGAAGTAGGAAGAGATGACAAGTACTGGGAGTTGTCTAGTGTGTGAAAAAGTGGCAAATGAGCCTCCTATTTATAGTTTTCGCAGCCTGACAATTTGGGACGGCCATCTGGGTTGGATGGCCATCTCAATTGAATATTTTACCTTTGGGACCACCACTTGAAGAGTGGGACGGCCAGTCTCACTTGGGACGACCGTCCCACTTGGCCAGGGTAGCTTGGGACGGCCGTCTCACATTTGGGACGGCTGTCTCAACTTGTTTTGGCCAGCTTTTGTGTTCTGGGACCCCCGGGAAGCTTTCCTTTCTTTGTTCGGACGTCGGTTGATGCCGATAGACGCCCGTTGAAGCTTTATCTTCATATAGGAAGTCTTCTTTGGCTTTTATTGAGATGTCAGGCGAGCTTTATCTTTGTTATAGGAAGTCTCTTTAGGCTTTATTGAGAGGCCGGGCAAAATTAGGGGTCTACAGCTGCCCCCCCTTCACCTACCTGGCTAATTTGTTGGCTTAATGTGCCGACAAAATTAGTTGGTAGGGGAAGGAGTTAACCCTTTTGCTCAGTTATCCTTCAGATGCTTCTTTGCTGATCCTCCTGATGATAAATATTTTTGATAGGTACCAACCCCTATCTGGTTTGAGCCTTACTTTATAAGGCTTTGGTGAATACTTACCCTCACTAGGTATGAATCTGCATTTCATTAGACTCTTGTGGGTACCTACCCCCACTAGGTATGAATCTGCTCTTTGCTAGATTCTGAACCATATTCCATAAGGTTTTTGTGGGTACCTACCCCCACTTGGTATGAATCTTGTTCTACAAGGCTTTGGTGAGTACCTACCCTCACCCGGTACGAGTTTTGCATTTTGCTAAACTCTTGTGGGTACTTACTTCCGAGGTGCTCAACACTTGAACTATCCTCTAATAGAAGCAAGGTATTTGCAACCTGTTTTTGTAATGCTCTGGTGAGTATTTTACTCTACCTGATGCATTTTGCTATGTTTTGATCAGTACCTACCCTCATCCGATACAAACCTTATTTTAAAAGGATCTGGTGAGTACCTACCCCCACCTGGTACGAATCTGCACTTTTGCTATATTCTGATGAGTACTTACCCTCATCCGGTATAAACCTTATTTTATAAGGCTTTGGTGAGTACCTACCCCCACCTGGTACGAATCTGCACTTTTGCTAGATTCTGATGAGTACTTACCCTCATCCGGTATAAACCTTATTTTATAAGGCTTTGGTGAGTACCTACCCTCACCTGGTACGAATCTGCACTTTTGCTAGATTTTGATGAGTACATACCCTCATCCGGTATAAACCTTATTTTATAAGGCTTTGGTGGGTACCTACCCCCACCTGGTACGAATCTGCACTTTTGCTAAATTCTGATGAGTACTTACCCTCATCCGGTATAAACCTTATTTTATAAGGCTTTGGTGAGTACCAACCCTCACGCGGTACGAATCTGCACTTTTGCTAGATTCTGATGAGTACCTACCCTCACCCGGTACGAACCTTATTCTATAAGGCTCTTGTGGGTACCTACCCCCACCTGGTACGAATCTGCATTTTTGCTAGATTCTGATGAGTACTTACCCTCATCCGATATAAACCTTATTTTATAAGGCTTTGGTGAGTACCAACCCTCACGCGGTACGAATCTGCACTTTTGCTAGATTCTGATGAGTACCTACCCTCACCCGGTACGAACCTTATTCTATAAGGCTCTTGTGGGTACCTACCCCCACCTGGTACGAACCCTATTCTATAAGGCTCTTGTGGGTACCTACCCCCACCTGGTACGAACCCTATTCTATAAGGCTCTTGTGGGTACCTACTGAAAGTGATGAAGATCTCATTGAAATACTTTGGCAAAGATCTCCTTGATTTGATGAAGTCAAAGATGAAGTCAAAAGCAACTTATGAAGTCAAAAGCAACTTTGCAGTGGACAAAAGTCACTAAGATAAAAGAGTTGAAGAATTAGTGTGTCTTCAGCTATGCTTAGGTATAATCATTTTATCTTTTCTGCTGCATGAGGTTTCTTCACTTAAAAGATTTTGCAAAATTCCTCTAAAAATGTTTTTAACAATTAAAAACAAAGTGTTTTGACAAAAGCTTTCTTAAACAAGTTTTTAACTGATATAGCTTTGATAGAACCGATTAAAATTACTTAGAATATTCAGAGAAGTGTTTTTATAGTATTTTAATCGATACAACTTGATTTTAATCGATTAAAACCACTTGGAGTTCAGGAGCGTGTGCCTTTTTGTTTTTTTGTGCACGTGAGCTTTTTGTTATCACTGGGGATGAAGAGATTTTATCTCTTTCTTCTTTCTCTCTTTTAGCGACCACGGGGAATTTATTGGCTTTCAGGGATATGGCCAAGTGCCGGCTCCTCGGCTTCTGTGAAGCTCTTTATCGAGCTGGGGTGAAGATATTTTCTTCTTTTGGCGATCTCAAGGAGTTTATTGGTTTCCTAGGGATCCAACTTTGATTTGATCTTTATGACGGAGTCTTGGCTCCTGGCTTTTTGAGAAACTCTTATTTGAGCGGAGTGATGGAAGTTTCTTATTTTCCCCAGTTTTGTAGACTTTTCTTGATATGCTCTGCCAGGGATTTTCATTTGGCCTTTTTTACGTAGTGGCCTCCAGTTGGGGGATGAAAAGGTTTTCTTTTCTTTCTTTTTGTTAGCTTCTGGTGATATGGAGGATTTGACTATAGTATTTTCTTTGATGGACTCTTGTGTAGTCCTTATTCTCCTTTGGGGAATGAAGTGGAGATCCTTGTGCTCGATGACTCATGTGGCG
>OY731406.1:19659545-19840818 GCA_963425845.1 Sphenostylis stenocarpa
AAAAACAAAAAAGAAGAAAAAGAGAAAGAAGAGAAAGAAAGAAATTACCCTTCGGTCACAAGAAGTTCGGCATGGTACAGCCAAGAGTAAATGCAGCGAATCAGAAGGCTTTCGGCACAACAAGACACGTTGGTTAAATCCTTCTGAAAACTTAATCAAAATAGGCATTATAGGACATCAAAACATAAAAACATTGCATGCATAAAATGTTTTTAGACCATATCCTATTACCTCTTTCAAAAAATAACAAAAAAGCAACAAAAAATATAAAAAATAAAAAATCCCTCTTCCGTAATTCGAGACCGCCGTCTGGACCAACCAGACCGCCGTCTCGACACAGGCAAAAGGCGAGACCGCCGTCTCTCTCGACGAGACCGCCGTCTTGCTTAAGCCCAACGTCGAGACCGCCATCTCGATGGACCAGACCGCCGTCTCGACTTGGAGGAGACACGAGACCGCCGTCTCGCCCACCCAGACGGCGGTCTCGATTTTGAAAAATTCCCTATATATAGGGGGCGCGCTTGGGGGCTTCCTCACAACTCCCCTTGCCTCCAGAACCTCCTTTCTCTCAAATCCTGCATTCCCAAGCATCCTCTGGTCAGAATGTTTAGCCGAAGCGCTTCCAAGAAGAGAAGGAGCACTGCCAGTGCCAGTAGTTCTGTAGCACCGCCGTCCCAGGACCCTTCTCAACTGTCACCCCAGCACCAGGCCCGTCTGGAAAATATCCGGACCTACCAGTGGCATCCAATGCTCAAGCTAGATTTCAACATCCTAGCTGAATTCGGATGGGAGGACGACGTCCGGGCCCATCTAGATAGCATCGGGTGGGGCTTCTTGCTGCAGCCACCACCTACACACGTGTACCCGCAGGCGGTACTGGAGTTCCTAGCCTCCGTCTCTTACTCTGAGGTCCCCTCCACGGTCCCGGGCCTGCCGCCCACCAGGATGGTGACCTATTTTATGGGTGGGCAATACCAGACCTCCACCCTTAAAGAATTCAACGTAGCCATCGGGTTCGTCCGGCCCGAGGACGCCATGACCCAGGAATACCGTGACGCCATCTGCTCACGGCCCACCAATCTTACCGCCGCCGAGATGTGGCATGAGCTCACAGGAGCCTCCACACTGCCCACGCTGATGAGGGGATCCGTGCTTCCCCCAGCACTCCGTATCTGCCACAAACTGTTGGCAGGGACCTTACATGGGAGGAAAGAGAGTCAGGGCAAAATATCCCTCCCTGACCTCTTCGTACTGTATTGCATGAGCCAGAAGCGGCGCTGCAACCCCGAGTACTTCTTCCTGAGAGCCCTCAAGGACTTCGGGCACAGGTCCACGGGGGTCGTCCTCATGGCTCCACTCATCACTCCCCTGGCAGAGAGTTTAGGGTGCCCTGGCCGGGAAGAGTTGGCCCACAACCTGCGACCCGAATCCATCGGCGGGTCGGTCTTAGTCAGCATGGGAATGCTGATTCGCAGAGGGACCCAGCTGGCCCTCCATCCCACACTAGATTTTGCATTGGAACTCCAGGACGCAATGCATGATCTGCCTACACCTCCCGACTTCCAGCAGCATCAGCAGTAGCAACCGCCCCGGTATACGGACGACTTCGCTGGCATGCACCGCCACATGAGCGATCTATGCCAGCAGTTCGACCATATGACTGTGAGGCAGGAGCAAATATCCCAGAGGCAAGAGCAACTATCCCAAAGGCAAGATGCCTTTGACACCCAGCTGGGAGAAATGTACCAGCACCAACAGGACATGCGCCACGATTGGACGAAATTCTAGCAAGAATACCGGGATGAAGTCCAAGAGAATGCGGACTTCCGATATCATATGTACCAGCATTTCCCTCCACAGGGATCGGGTCCAGAGGATAGCCCCTAGGGATAGTGACTCCAAAAAAAATAGGGTTGTAATAAAACTTCCCCATAAATAAAATTTTATTTCATGCATCTTTTTGCCATCTCTTGCAAAAGCCAGCGTAATAAAAAAAAAAAAAAGTAGAGGGACTTAAACTTAAAAAAGAAAAGGCATACGCTCAAAGAAAAAAAAAGCCAAAATCCAAAGTCGCAAGAAAAAAGAGGGTTAAAACCGTGAGAAAAAAGGCAGGATTAAGCCATCACCTCAACCAACAAAATTTCAACTGCCAAGCAAGAGTCGAACAAAACTAATACCCATCCGACCAACTAGCAAGGATTGGATAATCACCAAAAGAACAAAAACAAAGAATCCCCGGCAATCAACAAAGCTGGATGAACACCAACAAAATCCCCGACGCGACCCGGATGACCATTCAAGAAATCCAAAAACAATCAACTAAACACAGAAAACACTCCCCAGAGAGCCGGCGCATGAGCATCCCAGTAAGCCGCCACCACGGCCAAAGGATCAGCTACCGCAAGATGGAGCATCCGGAGGCTTAACACCAGATGGGAGTGCGTACTCATTGGGCCTTACAAAAGGGGGCTTACCAGACGGGGGTTCATACTCGTCAAACACCAGATGGGGGTGTGTACTCATCAGGCCTTACAGAAGGGGGCTTACCGGGCGAGGGTTCATACTCGTCAAACCAGATGAGGGTTCGTACTCATCAGCCGAAGGGATCGGCTACCACGTCAAAGGAGCATCCCAGAAGCGCACAACACAACATTTCCCCAGAAGATCATCCGCCGCAAAGACGGAATATCTGAAGGGAAACTGGGCAAGAGGGTCAACTCCTTTACCCTCCAGTCGATCACCTTGGCACAAAAGGCCGACAGTCGACTGGTCAGGTAAAGGGGGGGCAGCTATAGACCCCAAATCTTGCCCAGCCTCAAAATAAAGACCAAAAGACCTCCTATTTGAAGATGGACAAAGCCTAGCAAGCCATTAGGAGAGACTATTAGGCCCCATACTAGGATAGGAGGGAGTTTCTGTACAAAAAAATAAGTTTTCTCGCCTTGTTGGGACGAGAACGCCGTCTAGATTTTCCAGACCGCCGTCTCGCTTGACGAGACGGCGGTCTCGCCACCTGCGAAGGACGAGATGGCGGTCTCGTTTCCCCAGACGGCAGTCTCGCCACATTTGGCAGGTTGAGACAGCGGTCTCGTTCGACGAGACGGCGGTCTCGACCCTGTCAGACGAGAACGACGGTCTCGCCACCTGACAGCGCGAAAACCTATAAATAGGGGTCCTCCCCCCTCATTTCCACACACCTCAAGCTTCTTGCTCTGCCTTCTCTCTAAAAACTTCTCTCTAGAATCCCTCCGACGCATTTCCGGAGTTTCTGAGTGTCTTTGAGAGCTTTTTTCGGCGTCTAGAAGAGTTTCCGACGTCTTGTAGAGTGAAGGGCTGCCAAAAAGCACCCTCTTTTAAAGAAATATAAAAACAAAGCTTGCTTCGGAGGTTTAATTTCTCCCTCTCTACTTTTACTGCTTTAATTTAAATTATGCAATAGATTAGGGCCATGTAGTCATAACTTTAAATTCCGCACAATAAAAAGGGCAAAAGTATATTTTCCGGTTTATTTATTAACAATAGAAGCTGGCCTGTCATAGGGAACCCGAAAGGGACGTAGTAAAGGAACTAATACTTCCTTTACCACGTAACTAACTCCCTTACCCAACTCTGGTTCTAATGACCAAAGTTGGTTTTTGAAAACCAACGCCTTTTAAAACCTTTTCCGATGTTTCCGGTAAAAACATCGGTGGCGACTCCACAGAACCCATAATAAATAAGTCCTTGGGTTAGCCCGGTTATCGGACAACGCAAGGACACCTTTAGAAAACCTCGCCCCTAGGTTAGCCTGGTTATCGGACAACCTAAAGGCGTTGTAACCACCTATAAAAACGTGAAAACAAAGGGTCGAAAAACCATCGCGTCGCTCCGACTGACCTTCTCTTTTGAGACGGCGGCGACAGGCAGGAATCCACTGGGGATTTTTTGATTTTGGTGATGCCTCTGAGTAGGCAGATGCTTCTTTTGACTGCATTTGTTTTTCCTCTGACTAGGCTGATATTCCCTTTTGGGGTGTTGGCTCTTGTTTGCCAGGTCTTTCCTATGCATAGGCAAACACTTAATTGAGGATTTGAAGATTGCCTTTGCAGTAGGCTCACCGGGGGTAAGTTTTTTTCCTTTTCGCGATCCATCAGGGAATTGGTTGACTTCCCGGGGATCTAATTTTGGTTGCCCTTGGAGGATGGAGTTTTGACTTCTTGTTAGATGCTGGTGTGAGCTGGTTTTGCGATGCTCTTATTTCATTGGGGAATGAATGTAGAACCCAAATCTTGCCCAACCTCATAATAAGAGCAGAAGACCTCCTATTCGAAGATGGACGAAGCCTAAGAAGCCACTAGGAGAGACTATTAGTCCCCATACTAGGATAGGAAGGATTTTATGTACAAAAATAAGGATTTTCACCTTCAGGGGTCGAGCCCGCCGTCTCGCTCTTCGGGACCGCCGTCTCGCCATTGCTGCAAGTCGAGACCGTCGTCTCGTTTGGCGAGACGGTCATCTCACCACTTGCGAATGGCGAGACCCCCCTCCCGTTTGGCGAGAAGGCCTTCTCATTTCTGGAAAAGTCGATACTGTCGTCTCGACACTTTTGCAAGGCGAGACGGCCGTCTCAACCTTGCTAGACGAGACGGCCGTCTCGACCTGATAGGCGTGAATCCCTATAAATAGTGAGCGCTCCCCCCCTCATTTCACACAGTTCTTCCACTTTCCCTTCTACAACTTCTTCAAATTCTCTTCCTAGAGTCCCTCCGAAGCATTTTCGGAGTTTCTGAGAGTTTTTGAGAGCTTTTTATAGCGTTTTGAGAGAGTTTTTCGGCGTTGTAAGAGCGAAGGGCTGCCAAAACGCACCCTACTTTTCAAAGAAATTAATAAAAAAGCTTGCTTCGGAGGTTTCTTCACTTTCTCACTCTCTTTTACTGCCTTTATTTTTATGATTAAATTGCATGATAGATATTAGGGCCATGTAGTCGTTATTTTAATTCCGTAAATAAAAGAGTAAAAACGTCTTTTCAAAAGTTTATTTATAAAATAGATGGCCTATCATAGGGAACCCAAAAGGGGCGTCGTAAAGGAACAAACACTTCCTTTACACGTAATTAACTCCCTTACCCAACTCAGGTTTTAACGACCAAAGTTGGTTTTCGAAAACCAACGCCTTTTTACTCCTTTTTCGATGTTTCCGGTAAAAACATCGGTGGCGACTCCATAAGAACCCTTTCAAATTAGTTCTTGGGTTAGCCCGGTTATCGGACAACTCAAGAACACCTTTTCGAAAACCTCGCCTCTAGGTTCAGCCCGATTATCGGACAACCTAAAGGCGTTGTAACCTCACCCATAAAAACGCGAAAATTGGAAAGTCGGAACCATTGCGTCGCTCTGACCGCCTCTTTTTGACGGCGGCGACTGATGGCGACTCCAGTGGGGAAGCCTAGAGAGTTGATCCCATTTAGTGATGGGCCAACTTAATAAACCAACTAAGAAATTACGCGTTTACCCTACCTTGTATTATAACATGTTTTAATGCTTGCCTTTAATAACTGTTGTTTGTTTATGTTTACGCAATTGTTTGAAATACAAACTGTACACAAACCTTTGCACACAACAGTTCCCTCTATACCCGGGGGAAAGTGAGAAATCCATAGGGAGTGGGTGGTAGGTACGGTTCGCTGTAGTGATGGCCTTGAGCCCACCAGTGTGATCGGAAACCACCACTCAAGGTGATAACCTTCCTCTTTTGGCACAAAGACTGACTATGACCTTAGTGTTAAGCATGGTCGGAAGGCTGGAGAGTGGGGACCCTATAATGGGGGCACCTTGGGGGCCTTAGCCTTGGTGAGAACAGTTAGAACCTACCTTCGCCAATATGTTTTTCTGCAGGAAAACCCTACCTCGTGATTAAAATGACTTCTCGCCTGTTCGCGGATGATTGAATTGTGTGCGCATTTGTTTGTGCATTTGATTGCATAGCATAACCAAAAAACAGAAAAATCACAAAAAAAAAAACATTTTTTTTGCAATAGATGCCCTTATCTCGGACAGTCTGCCTTTTAGATAGCCTGGTTTCAGGTTCTTTGTAAGCTAAGTAGCCACGCAGTCCGACAGAAGAGATAAGGGACGCTAAAGATTATTCCTTCGTACAAGCCATTTTTTATCTCGAACAGTCTGCCTTTTAGCTAGCCTGGTTTCAGGTTCTTTGTAAGCTAAGTAGCCACGCAATCCGACAGAAGAGATAAAAGGATCTAAAATAAAATCAAATAAAAACCCGAATCAAATCAAGAAATAAGACTTTGTTCATGAACATTACACTCATAAATTATTCATATAGGTAGTTTATTTTTTCCAAAATAAAATACGTAAATATCATACATCATGTACAAATAAAACATGATAAATAGGAAAATAAACACTCACATTCATACCTACAATAAGCATCATATTCATAAAGCATGCATTTTGGTTTTAGAAAATGGAGGGGACTAGTAGACAGTTGAAGAAAGTGAACATTCCCCGATAATGCCACCAGAGGTCCATTCCGACTTTGAAAAATCCTATGGACGGATCCTCGACCTGTTAAAGATCTGTGTCGATCCAATTTTTATCAGGGTTCTAGTTCACTTCTGGAACTCTAGTCTGCGCTGCTTCGAATTCCCGTAGTATGACATGGTGCCCACTTTGGAGGAGTACAAGATTATGCTAAAATGACCTAAATCAGCCGGGGTCCATATTCGCCACGGGGCATATACTCCTGCAGCACAAATCGCTGCCATCATCCGATTGTCATTCCGGCAGACTACCCTGATAGAAAAAGGGAACATCTAGGGTTGGAAAGTTTCAATGTTAGAAGACCATCTGTCCACTTTGGCCGAAAGGCAGAATGGGTCGCTTTTAACAAAACCCTGGCCTTGATTATATTTGGAACAATCTTGTTTCCCTTCCACATCGACACAGTGGATCAAGCCGTCATGGACGCCTTCTTCGCCTGGGACGTGAACTCAAAGAGCCCCTTGCCTGCAATTCTTGCCGACACATTGCTCTCGGTAGAATTTTGCCGCCAGAAGCAAGGAAAAACACTCTGTTGTTGCTCTTCACTACTTTTTGTGTGGGGTATCACACATTTCTACGCCTCTAGTCACATGGGGATGTTCCCCGACCCTTTGAGGAGTTTCTCCAAAATCCGTCTCCACCGACGCCTAACCTCAGAGTGGAAGGATGAGTTGGAACAATGGGATGCCAACCATTTATCCTGGGTCTGCCCTTGGTTCCAACCCGGCCCAGTCCTCATCAGATGTGGGGATTGTAGACCCCTAATTTTGCCCGGGCCTCTCAAAATAAAGGCTAGAGGAACGTCGCCCAAAAAAGGAGTGCATCCGGCTTCCCAAAACTGAGGAAACCTCCCGCAACAAACACAGAGATCACTCATTCACACGATAAAAGCCAAAAGAGACTTCCTACACAAAGACAAAGCTCGCCCGCATCTTAATGAAGGCCAAGAAGACTTCCTATATGAAGATAAAGCTTCAACGGACACACATCAGCATCAATCTACGCCCGAAAACAGCAAGGAAAGCTTCCTGGGTCCCAAAAGCGCGAAAACCGGCTGGAACAGGTCGAGACGGCCGTCCCAAAGTGGGACGGCCGTCCCAACCCTCCAGGTTCAAGTGGGACGCGCGTCCCAAAGTTGGGACGGCCGTCCCAACCCCGGCTTAAGTGGGACGGCCGTCCCGGCCTTCCTGGGGGTCCCGCTCCGTGTAAAAATGCCATTTGGGACGGCCGTCCCGAGCCCGTGACGGCCGTCCCACCCGGATGGCCGTCCCAAAGTGCGCCAGCTGCGAAAAACTATAAATAGGAGGCTCATTTGTCACTTTTTTGACACACTTCGACACCCCAGTCACCACGGACACTCCGAGAGCTCCGAAACACTTTAGAGCACTCGTCTACTTCTCTCCCTCTCTCAAATGATCTTTCCGATCGCCTTAAATAGGTAACAATCGGTTAAGGAATTAGATTCCGGCATTTGATTCTTCTTTAAATTTTTAAGAGAGTCGTTCTTGTATTGGTGAGGAGAGTCTTGTGTAGAAAGAGGGGTTGCCAAAACGCATCCTCACTGGCTTCGAGATTCTCAATATAAAGCTTGCTACTGAGGTTCTTTTCAATTCCCTTCTCTTTTATTGCTTTATTTATTGTTTTATTTTATTTATTGCGTCATATAGAATAAAATCATGTAGATAGTCATTTTAATATTCCTTCTATTGCTTTATTTAGTTTTATTTAAAATTATGTAAATAGCTATTTCAATATTATGCAATAAAATAGGGTAATCGCGTAATTTCTCAAAGTCTTTTCTTTAAATGAATTAATCTGTCATAGGGAACCCGAAAGGGGCGTTGTGGGGTGCTAATACCTTCCCCACACGTAACTAACTCCCTTACCCAACTCGGTTATAATGGCCAAGTGCGGTTTTTCTTAAAATCAATATTTTTCCCTTTTCCAATGTTTATGGTTAAAACATTGGTGGCGACTCCATAAGAACCCTTTTTCGAAAACCTTTTAAAACAAATACGCGAGTCTAAACCATCTTTCCGCGACCGCTCGCATTAACGTCTCAAAGACGTTCCCTCCCCGGACGTCTGAAAGGGACTGCGGCGACAGATGGCGACTCCACCGGGGAAGCTAGAGAGTTGATCCCATTTAGTGACGTATAAATTCAAACTAAGTGAAGATTTGAAATTACGCCTTTACCCTTCCGTATGTTTTTATTGTATGGCTTTATATAACTCGTCGTATGATTATTTCGCAATTGTTTGAAATATAAATTGCACACAAAAACCCTTGCACACAACAGTCCCTCTATACCCGGGGGCAAGAGTGAATATCTATAGGGAGTGGGTGGCGGATACGATCGGTTAGTTGGCACACGGGCTACTACCGTTGTCTGAAAACCACCAACTCAAGGTGATAACTCTCTTCTTTTGATCTAAGGATGTCGACACGGAGTTCCGTGCATGACCCGAGGATTGAAAGTTGAGAGGTCCCTATAATGGGGGCACCTTGGGGACCTTTGGCCTGGTGAGAACAGCTAGAACCACCTAAACCAAACACGTTTCTGCAGGAAAATCCTACCTCGTGATTAAATAAGCGTGGCTCCGCTCGTGGATGTATGAATTGTGTGTGCATACGTTTGCTGCATTTGTATTGATGCATTAGCATAGGGTAATCATACAACAAACAAAAAAGTGAAAAACCCTAAAAATCATAAAAAAATATAAAAACAAATTAAAATCACAAAAACATCTTTGTTATAAAATATAAAGTTATTAGCCAAAGCTTCATGATTCATATCACCTTTTCTTCATAAAAAAAATAAAAAGGGAAGAAAATAGGACTCTCTTCATCTAAATCCATAAGCATTTATATAGATAAGTTTTCTTTTCAAGAAAAACCAAGTACTAACATGAATCATATTAGGAACGAAACATGATAATACTTAGAAAAACAAACACTTGCATCCACGCATCTACAAAAAACCATACTCATATCATGCATTTTTCACTTCGTTAGATAATGGAGGGATCCGGTAATAGACAGCTTAAAGAAAGTGGGAATCCTTCTATGCCGTGTAGAGAAGTTAAGACACTTGTGTACATATATGCCGCCGAAAGTCTATGCCGACTTTGAAAAGTCTTACTGAAGAATTCTTGACCTCCCGAAAATCAATATTGATCCAATATTTGTTAGAGCATTAATCCACTTCGGAATCCCGATTTACACCGCTTCGAGTTCTCGCAGCTTGACTTGGTACCAACCTTAGAAGAATACGAACTCATGGTTAGATGGCCTCAGCCAGTTGGAGTTTATGTCTCGTCAGGAGAATATACGGCCGTGAGTAAGGTTGCCACTATTATACGACCGCCTCCTCATCAATCCGCCCTAGAGGAAAAAGGGAATATCGTGAGGTTGGAAAATGGCTATAATAGAAGACCACTTAGTCTCTTTAGCTGAAAAGAAGGACCGGTCTACATTCAACAAGACTCTAGCATTAGCAATGTTCGGAATCATATTATTCCCATTCCATGTGGACATCGTGGATCACGCTGCAATGGACGCATTCTTCGCCTCGGGATGTATATTCAAAGAGTCCTATACCCGCAATCCTTGCCGATACCCCGCTTTCGTGAAATTCCGCCAACGAGACAAGGAAAAACACTCGGATGCTCGTACCTCGCCGCTATATGTATGGGGTGTTACTCACTTTTACGCCTCAAGCCACATGGGTGTATTTCCCGACCCTTTAAGAAGTTTCTCAAAAATCCCCCTTCAACATCGTCAAGCCTTAGAGTGGAAAGCCGAGTTAGAAAACTGGAACATAGAGCATGTATCATGGGTTTGTCCTTGGTTCCGACCCGTTATATTCTCATACGATGCTGAAACTACCCGAATATACCACTTCTAGGTCTTAGAGGTTGTATAGCATATTCTCCTAAAATAGCCATGAGACAACTTATGAGAACTCGGACCGTGCCAACCCAAGAAGAGCTCGGAGGGCTGAATCTATACCATTATTCCCATAACTTTGAAGAAATATCTCGCCGTCGGAAAGCATGGGAAAGACCAATATACCTGGGGGATAAAGAGCTCTGAAGGATTCGTGTATCCACATCCCACGAATATGAAAAATGGAGGAAAAATAGAGGGGTACCCCTACCATCTCGATGCATTCACTAAAGCGTTGGTCAACGAGGAGCTACAATTGCAAGTCAATGCCCTAAACAAAAGGATAGAAGTCATGGAAACTCAGCTAAGGGCTTTTGAAGAAAAAGAGCAGGAATCAACCATCATAATAGACGGTCTAAAAAGGCAATGTAAAAAGAAGGACCATGAGATAGAACTTCTAAAAATGATTATGCCGACTACCAAGAAGAAGCTAGGCGAGCATTGAAGATGCCAAGGTTTGAACAAGATAGTCTTTTCCAGGACATGAATGATGAAATAGCACGTTTTGAGAAGGCACTTGCAAGAGCAAACAAAAATGATCAAATTAATACAGGATGACCTAGCGGAACTCATTCGAAGCACAAAGGTGGCGAGAAACCGCTGAAAAATACAAGAAAAGCCTGGATGAGCTGCATGATAAAGAAAAAGAAGGATTAGCTCAAGTATGGTCACTTAATTCATGAAAGGGACCAAATAAGAGAGAGATCTCGACCAACAATACGCTTTGATCGTTCATCTAGAAGAAAAGATAAGAGAGGCTTGTCAATATAGTGAAAACATGAGTCAAGCGATACATGAGCAAGCTAAGATACTCTGAAACCATGTGAGAATAGCTGAAGATGAATTACAAAGAAAACCTAAATTACCTATAGGATTCTTCAAGCTTTTCCGCTTTTGTCAAGACTTGCTCCAAAGCATTGTATAGAAGGATTTACACTTTCTAATAAAAGGATTTATTTTTTCTCCTTAAATTGTCTATTGCATTCATAAGCTGCATACATTCATATATTCCTCCTCATTTTAATAATAAAGATAATAAAAAGAAAGGATTAACCGGTGTGCTTTCCACAAATCGAAAAATGGAAAAGAAGTCTTTCGTCATCAAAATCTCTCGACGATACCGATAAATCCGAAGATGATAACAAACAAGCACCGTTAATCATTCCAATCAATAAAAGGGAAGAAGCAATAACACCTTTACGCTTGTTTGTACCGCGTCCTTTCCCTTATAAATCAAACAAAGCTGTACCTTGGAGATACTCGTAAGAATCGCCAATCAATCAAGACATCTCCAACATAGCCAGTATGGGGGCATGACAAGAAGCTGAAGAATATATTCCCCCAAGGAAATTCAAGATAATACTCCTAAAGAGAAGGCAAAAAATAAGGCCGAAGAGGAAAAGGAATCCAAGGAGGAGACAGATGAGCTACTCCAAGACATAAGACAAAGCGAGTACTCCATCATCGATCAACTCAATCGCACTCCTGCAAAGATAACCTTGTTGTCACTCATCATGAGTTCTGAACCGCATCGAAACACACTCGTTAAAAGTTTTGAATGAATCATTCGCTCCACATGCAATACCTCAAGACCAGTTTGAAGGAATTATTGGTAATATTACAGCCAATGATCATCTGACCTTCACCAATGAAGAACTCCCTTTAGAAGGGTCCGATCACAACAAGCCTTTGCATATTTCAGTTAAATGCAAGGAATATCTCATTTCCAAAGTTCTTGTGGATAATGGGTCATCCTTAAACGTCATGCCCAAAAGTACCCTCGACAAGATAATAATACGAGAAACCCACATGCGCCCAAGTAATACAATAGTTCGAGCCTTTGACTGATCAAGACGTGAAGTAGTAGGAGAGATTAGTCTACCAATCCAAATCGGACCTACTATTTTCAACATAGACTTCCACGTGATGGATATCACACCAAAGATACAGCTTGTCTCCTTGGTAGACCTTGGATTCATAGCGCTAAGGCAATACCTTCGACGCTCCACCGAGAAAGTCAAGTTTGTGACAAATGATAAACTGGTCAGCAGCTCAAGTTGAAGAAGACTTTCTAATAAGCAAACCATCTATTCAACCATATGTGGATGCAATCAAGAGGCTCTTGAAACATCTTTTCAAGCACTTGAAATTGCCAATATCGAAAGACTCCCTAGTAGCATGAAGGTGGCCCGGATGATGAAAAGATATGGATATCGCCCAGGACAGGGGCTTGGAAAGAACGCTCAAGGAATAAGAGAGCCACCGATTTCAAAGATAATCCGCTAAAGTATGGACTAGGGTATGACCCTACAAAAGATCAAACCATACAAAGAAAAGGGAAGTCTTACCCCTCGAAGATGGTATTCCGAAAAGGAGGGGTCTTAGCGCAAAGGGTAGCGTTAGTCATTAGGTGTCCTTCTTCCGATTCTAAGGGATGTAAATCTAGTGACTATTAGAGATCACTCCTCGGGTATGCCCGTCCCCGAGCATCTTTAGGGCACACATTTCCCGAAATTACAAAAGAATGCTATTCTTACTATCTCGCTTCTTTCTTGCTAAATGTATCTATACCCCATTAAATAACCCCTGTATTAGACAAACGTTTTATTCCAAATGCGTCCAAATAAGTAAAGCGCCGCAAAGCAAGGTCAAAATAAATTGATTAACTAGAAACACAAATAAAATATAAAATCAAATCTCGACAAATGTTGTGCAAAAAATATACGCATACAAAAAAGGAAAGCCCGTCAAGGTCAAAGACCAAGACAAGAAAATAAAAGGGCAAAATACCCTGCAGGAAACCCACAAAGGGGGCTGCGCAAAAATTAGGGTAAACCCTACAGAGACCCGAACAATAACAAAGGGTAGCCTGGGCAAAAGTTAGGGTTATTAAAAGTCCGCTAGGTATTCCTAAAAATAAATACAAAAAGGAAACCTAGACGAAAATCAGGACGTAAAGCACGGCATCCTAGACCGAAAACCCGAAAGGGCTGACTAGGGAAGTTAGTCAATCACGTAAAGGCGCCACAAATCGCAAACAACGACGCCACGTCATAAGAATAAAACGTTTATCTAAACTAGCCTAAACACGTACCAACCTTGGCCAGCCCATTCTTACAAAAACCTTTATTACAAAAATATCTCTCTAAAACGCAAGCCTTTGCAATAAATCCTTTTCCTTCTTTTCTCTTGACCATTTCACTATAAAGCATTCAAGTAATGAAGGGGAATGTGGTAACATAGTGATCAATAGGAAGGTTGAAATCCCTAAGGAAAAGAAGGAGGGCATTGACATGGCAGCTTGCTCTACGAACAAAGGATTGCTCTTCTGCCATGGCAAAGAAAATTCCAAAGACGTCAAATCAAGACAGACTAAGCTTGTTAGTCAAGAAGCAGGATGACTGTAAGGTACAACACCAAGAATGCGCCCAAAGTCAAAGCACATCAGCTTAAAACTCTCGAAATATTAACTAAAATAGATCCTAGGATGCATATCATGAAGCATTACATGCATTAAAGCATAGATGAAGGGAATCCTATCTTCGATTTCATCAAAAAACACGAAAATTAACTCAAAAAATCAAAAACCAACTTAAGGAGCTTGGGACGGCCGTCCCAAAGTCCAGACGCCGTCCCAAGTGCATTTTCACGTTTGGGACGTGCGTCCCAACAGGGGTCCCGCCTGTGCATTTGTGCTATTTGGGACGGCCGTCCCAACCCGCACGGCCGTCCCAAACTCCCCGCGCGGCCTATATATATGGGACGCGTTTTTGGCTCTGTACCTCATTCCAAGCTTCCTATCTTGTCTTTCCTCCTCTTCCATACATTTTTAGCATTTCTAAGAGAATATTACCTACAATGGAGCATGGAGAAGCCTCATCCAGAAGAAAACGCACCAGGACCGCCGCTAGAAGAGCTCCTCGCCACTCGCATGATGATGGCGTAAGCGCATCAACAAAGACTCGGCAAATATCCAGCAGCTTGCCTGGTACCCGATGCCGCGACTAGACTTCGGGATCCCGGCCACATTCGGCTGGGAACAAGATGTTAGGAGGTTCATCCACAACATAGGATGGGACTTCCTCCTTCGTGAGCCACCCACTCGATCCATCGCACCGCTACGATGGAGTTTCTCGCCTCCGTTAGCATGATGGAGATGCCATCCACCACTCCTGGGTGCCACCAACACCGGCTATCTCCTACCGGATGGATGGAGCCTACCGAACCACTCGCCCGGATGACTTCAACGTCATCATGGGATTCTCGCCAGCGAGCCGAGACAAGAACACCTGAATATCGGTCCGCATATCCGGAGAAACCCGCGGCTCTCACCACCACCAAGCATGTGGAAGGATATTACTGGAGCTATCAACCTCCCATCTCATCTCGAAGGGTGCAGCCTTCAATCCCCCTCTTCGCATATGCCACAAATTGCTTGCCGGGACCATTCACAAGCAGGAAGGAAAGCCAGGGAAGGTAACGCCGGCCGACCTTTTTATAGTCTACCGCATGCATCGTGGACACCGATGCAACCCCGGATACGCATTCCCGAAGGCCGTAAAGGAATGCAGTACTTCGAGGATCAGCTGGAGCAATCATGGTGGCTCCCTTCCTTACCCCTCTTGCCGAATACCGGGATGCACATGACGGAGAAGATATCCCAACCGAACTTCAACCAGAGCCTATCAACCGAGGAGTGCCGACGAACATGAGTATCCTCAGCAGAGAAGGATCATGTTTCATCCTAAACCCTATCATCTCGATTTCATGGGATATGCGCGATTTCAATACGCCGCAAGATATCCCTACCACTTCGTAGTCCCAAGCAGAATCACGCGACTTCGGATTTCTCCGGCTTATACAGCGCCTGGATGAGGAGCATGCCTATATGGAAGGAGAGTTCCAGCCTATACGCCAGCCAGCTCACCATGCATGATCGTTAGGCAAGACAGATCGACTGTCAGATAGAGAGCTCCGGTCCAGACCTGTGCAAGGTTCCAACGCCGCCTACTCCGCCGCTTCCCTTCACCAGCACTATCTCGCCCATTCCAGCCCAGTAGGCGTATCGTATTAGGATTTATTTAACTTTCTTATGTCTTAAATATGCTTGAAATGTACCCGAACATAAGCAGTAATAAATAAAACTCGTTATTTCGTTTTACACGTCGCAATCAAAAAGCCCATGTGTATAAAATAAAAGGCACACATGATTCACTAAAAAGTCAGATTTCAAAACAACTCATGACGTAAAACTAAGTCGCGAAAGTAAAAGGCGAAATCTAAACCGCTTCAACGAAAATTACTCCAACCATCAACCTTCTACACCAATATAAGACAGTAAAAACCAACTGAAAGGCTTAATTATCCCCAAGCTGATCCTCGCCTACTCCGCAGGCAAAACAAAAAGATTACCTCACGACTCGAAGACATCGCCGCAAGAGTCCTTAAGCACACTCATACAAGAGTATCCGCTTCAAAGAAGAACAAGGACTACATAAGAGTCTATCAAAGAAAAACAGAGTCAAAATCCCCCACATCACCGGGGGCAACAAAAAGAAAGAAGAGAAGAGCCTTTCACCCTCTAACAAAGGCTACGACATGAAGGAGCCGAAAGAAATTTCCGTCCACAGGAAGCCAATAAAATTCCCTCAGTGGATCACCAAAAAGAAAAATTTTTCCCCAAGTAAGCCTATCCGCAAAAGCAAATTACAAATCCACAGGGAGTTAAGCACCCAATATGAATATCCCCGTGAAGGTACAAAACCTTCACTCCCAAGAATGCCTATGCTTACTCGAAACAAGCAAAGAGCCGATATCCCCAAGAAGCTGGAAATCAACCTATAAGAGGTAATACAAGCACAAAGCTTTCAAAAAACATCTACCTACTCGTAGGTATTATCAAGAACAGTATATCCTCAAGAAGAACATCACCTATCCAGAGGAAAGCCTTCGTCGCTATTGAAGCACTCGCCTAATCAAGAGGCACAAAAAAAATCAACGAATCCCCGCAAATTCCCGCCTAATCAAGAGGCACAACAAATTCCCCAAATGGATCTCCGCCTAATCAAGAGGCACAATCAAGAAGAAAAACCAAAAACATCAAAAATCCCTAGAAACCTGATGACGACTAACAAAGAAAGTCAAAAACAAATATTCTCTACTGAATGGGCGCATGAACGTAAAAAATAAGCCGCCAACACATCTCCAAAAACAGATAATCACAGGATTAACTACCAAAAAGTGCATTCTAAGAACCTTGCGTAACGTGGTTCTGACCGTGTGGGGTAGGTACCCATCGTAACCTTGCAGAACTGGGTTCTGACTGAGTGGGGGTAAGTACCCATCGTAATCTTGCGAACGGGATTCGACTGGTGGGGGTAGGTACCCATCGTAACCTTGCGTAACGGGGTTCTGACTCGTGGGGGTAAGTACCCATCGTAATCTTGCGAACGTGGTTCTGACTGGTGGGGGTAAGTACCCATCGAATCTTGCAGAACCGGATTCTGACTGGTGGGGGTAGGTACCCATCGAATCTTGCAGTAACGAGATTCTGACTGTGTGGGGTAGGTACCCATCGTAACCTTGCGGAACGGGGTTCGACCAGTGGGGGTAAGTACCCATCGAATCTTGCAGAACAGGGTTCTGACTGGTGGGGGTAAGTACCCATCGAATCTTGCGAACGAGGTTCTGACCAGTGGGGTAAGTACCCATCGAATCTTGCGAACCGGATTCGACTGGTGGGGGTAGGTACCCATCGAATCTCGCGAACGAGATTCGACCGTGTGGGGGTAGGTACCCATCGTAACCTTGCGGAACGGGTTCTGACTGTGGGGGTAAGTACCCATCGAATCTTGCGTAACGGGATTCTGACTGGTGGGGGTAGGTACCCATCGGAACCTTGCAGTAATCGGGATTCGGACTAGTGGGGGTAGGTACCCATCGTAACCTTGCGAACGGGTTCTGACCAGGTGGGGGTAAGTACCCATCGAATCTTGCGTAACGGGATTCTGACTGGTGGGGGTAGGTACCCATCGTAACCTTGCGGAACGAGGTTCTGACTGTGGGGGTAAGTACCCATCGAATCTTGCGAACTGGATTCTGACTGGTGGGGGTAAGTACCCATCGAATCTTGCGTAATCGGATTCTGACCAGGTGGGGTAGGTACCCATCGTAACCTTGCGGAACGGGGTTCTGACCGTGTGGGGGTAAGTACCCATCGAATCTTGCGAACTGGATTCTGACCATGTGGGGTAGGTACCCATCGAACCTTGCGAACGAGATTCTGACTGAGTGGGGTAGGTACCCATCGAACCTTGCGTAACGGGGTTCTGACCAGTGGGGGTAGGTACCCATCGGAACCTTGCGTAACGTGGTTCTGACCAGTGGGGGTAAGTACCCATCGTAATCTTGCAGAACGGGATTCTGACCAGGTGGGGGTAGGTACCCATCGAATCTTGCGTAACGAGATTCTGACCAGGTGGGGGTAGGTACCCATCGTAATCTTGCAACTGGATTCTGACTAGTGGGGGTAGGTACCCATCGTAACCTTGCGAACCGGGTTCTGACTAGTGGGGGTAGGTACCCATCGTAACCTTGCGAACGTGGTTCTGACTGTGGTGGGTAAGTACCCATCGAACCTTGCGTAACTGGATTCTGACCAGTGGGGGTAAGTACCCATCGTAATCTTGCGAACGAGATTCGGACTCGGTGGGGGTAGGTACCCATCGAACCTTGCGTAACGTGGTTCTGACCAGTGGGGGTAAGTACCCATCGAATCTTGCAGTAACGGGATTCGACCAGTGGGGGTAAGTACCCATCGAATCTTGCGGAACGGGATTCGACTGGGTGGGGGTAGGTACCCATCGAACCTTGCGTAACGAGATTCGACCAGTGGGGGTAGGTACCCATCGAATCTTGCAGAACCGGATTCTGACTGGTGGGGTAGGTACCCATCGTAACCTTGCGTAACCGGGTTCGGACCAGGTGGGGGTAGGTACCCATCGGAACCTTGCGTAACGTGGTTCTGACTAGGTGGGGGTAAGTACCCATCGTAATCTTGCAGAACGGGATTCGAACCAGTGGGGGTAAGTACCCATCGAATCTTGCAGAACGGGATTCGGACCGTGTGGGGGTAGGTACCCATCGGAACCTTGCGGAACGAGGTTCGGACCAGGTGGGGTAAGTACCCATCGAATCTTGCAGAACCGGATTCTGACTGGTGGGGGTAGGTACCCATCGAATCTTGCGAACGAGATTCTGACTAGGTGGGGGTAGGTACCCATCGGAACCTTGCAGTAACGGGATTCTGACCAGGTGGGGGTAAGTACCCATCGGAATCTTGCAGAACGGGATTCGGACTAGGTGGGGGTAAGTACCCATCGAATCTTGCGTAATCCGGGATTCGACCAGGTGGGGTAAGTACCCATCGAATCTTGCAGTAACGGGATTCGACCAGTGTGGGGGTAAGTACCCATCGAATCTTGCGAACGGGATTCTGACCGGTGGGGGTAAGTACTCATCAAAAACTTTGCAGTAAGGCATTAGGTGGAGTAAAAATACTCACCTAGAGCATTTCAAAGATGGGTTGCAAAGACCTTACTTCTATTAGGGGTTAGTTCAATGTTGAGCACCTCTAAGTAAGTACCCACAAGAGTCTAACAAAATGTAAATTCATACCGGGTGAGGGTAGGTACTCACCAAAACCTTGCGGAACAAGGTTCATACCTAGTGGGGGTTGGTACCCACAAAAGTCTAATAAAATACAGACTCATACCGGTGAGGGTAAGTACTCACCGTAGCTTTATAAAAGGAGGCTCAAACCAGATAGGGGTTGGTACCTATCAAAATATTTATCATCCGGAGGACCTGCAAAGGAGCAAGATCCGAAGGATAACCTGGCAAAGGGTTAACTCCTTCCCCTACCAACTAATTTTGTCTCGCATATTAAAACCGACGAATTAGTTAGGCAGGCGAAGGGGGCAGCTGTAGACCCCTAATTTTGCCCGGCCTCTCAAAATAAAGGCTAGAGGAACGTCGCCCAAAAGGAGTGCATCCGGCTTCCCAAAACCGAGGAAACCTCCCGCAACAAACACAGAGATCACTCATTCACACGATAAAAGCCAAAAGAGACTTCCTACACAAAGACAAAGCTCGCCCGCATCTTAATGAAGGCCAAGAAGACTTCCTATATGAAGATAAAGCTTCAACGGACACACATCAGCATCAATCTACGCCCGAAAACAGCAAGGAAAGCTTCCTGGGTCCCAAAAGCGCGAAAACCGGCTGCAACAGGCTGAGACGGCCGTCCCAAAGTGGGACGGCCGTCCCAACCCTCCGAGTTCAAGTGGGACGCGCGTCCCAAAGTTGGGACGGCCGTCCCAACCCCCGGCTCAGTGGACGGCCGTCCCGCCTTCCCGGGGTCCCGCTCCGTGTAA
The DNA here is from genome assembly GCA_963425845.1 of Sphenostylis stenocarpa. Taxonomy (NCBI): domain Eukaryota; kingdom Viridiplantae; phylum Streptophyta; class Magnoliopsida; order Fabales; family Fabaceae; genus Sphenostylis; species Sphenostylis stenocarpa. Next base: position 19,679,468 of record OY731406.1, read on the forward strand.
AAATGCCATTTGGGACGCGCCGTCCCAGCCCGCACGGCCGTCCCACCCGGATGGCCGTCCCAAAGTGCGCCAGCTGCGAAAAACTATAAATAGGAGGCTCATTTGTCACTTTTTTGACACACTTCAGACACCCCAGCTCACCACAGTACACTCCGAGAGCTCGAAACACTTTAGAGCACTCGTCTACTTCTCTCCTCTCTCAAATGATCTTTCCGATTGCCTTAAATAGGTAACAATCTGTTAAGGAATTAGATTCCGCATTTGATTCTTCTTTAAATTTTTAAGAGAGTCGTTCTTGTATTGGTGAGGAGAGTCTTGTGTAGAAAGAGGGGTTGCCAAAACGCATCCTCACGGCTTCGAGATTCTCAATATAAAGCTTGCTACGTGAGGTTCTTTTCAATTCCCTTCTCTTTTATTGCTTTATTTATTGTTTTATTTTATTTATTGCGTCATATAGAATAAAATCATGTAGATAGTCATTTTAATATTCCTTCTATTGCTTTATTTAGTTTTATTTAAAATTATGTAAATAGCTATTTCAATATTATGCAATAAAATAGGGTAATCGCGTAATTTCTCAAAGTCTTTTCTTTAAATGAATTAATCTGTCATAGGGAACCCGAAAGGGGCGTTGTGGGGTGCTAATACCTTCCCCACACGTAACTAACTCCCTTACCCAACTCTGGTTATAATGGCCAAGTGCGGTTTTTCTTAAAATCAATATTTTTCCCTTTTCCAATGTTTATGGTTAAAACATTGGTGGCGACTCCATAAGAACCCTTTTTCGAAAACCTTTTAAAACAAATACGCGAGTCTAAACCATCTTTCCGCGACCGCTCGCATTAACGTCTCAAAGACGTTCCCTCCCCGGGACGTCGGAAAGGGACGGCGGCGACAGGGATTATCCAAACATACCATTGATAGGACTCAGGGGTTGCATAGCCTATTCACCAAGGGTAGCTATGAGACAACTCATGAGGACTCAAACTACGATATCCCGAGGGGAGCTCGAAGGACTGTGTTTCTTTGGAGACCCATGCACAATTGCTAACTCACTAGCCATGAGAAGAGCATGGGAGAGACTAGTCTTTATGGGAGATAGAGAGCTAGGAAAAGCTCGAGTAGTTGTCTCCAGTGACTACGAGGAGTGGAGACGCAAAAGAGGGATGTCTCAACCATCCACCGCACTTGCTATGTGCGCAAATAGTGAAGAGCTGCAAACTCAAGTCGACGCCTTGACCCAGAGGATAGAAATTATGATAGCCCAAATGAGGGCCCTTGAAGAAAGAGAACAAGAATCTATCCTCACCATAGACGGTCTACAAAGGCAATGCAAGAAAAAGGATCATGAAATAGAGCGCCTCACGGATCAGTGTGCTGACTCTAATGAGCAGGCTATTTGAGCATCCAAAGCTGCTAGAACCAGCTCGGATAGCCAACTTCACGAAATAACCGCCAAGTCAGCACGCCTTGAGGCCGAATCAGGAAAACAGGCTCAGACGATCAAGGACTTGCTACAAGACCTCACAAGGACTCGGTTAGAAATACGCCAAGAGCGAGAGGCCAACCGGAGACTCAACAAAACTGAGCTACGCTGTAAAGAAAGAGACGGGCTAGCTCAGTATGGCCAAGTACTACAAGAGAAAGACCAAGCCCTTGCAAAGCTCGACGAGCTGCAAGCCTTGGTCGTCCATCAAGAGGCGAAGATCAAAGAGGCTCAAAAGTACAACGAAGATATGAGCCAAGCGGTCCAGAAGCAAAGCGAAGCACTCGCTTGTCACGTCCGGGAAGCCGAAAGGGAATTACATAGAGATCAAGACCCTCTTGTGGGTTTCTTTAGGCTTTTCCGTTTCTGTCAAAAGTTGCTTCGTAGTATGGAATAGGGGAATGTACACCTTCTACGGATAAATGAAATTTCTTTATTCAACAATTGTCTACTTGCATGCATATCATTCATTTGCATATTTAATTTCCCCTCCTTCATTTTTAATAAGCAAGATAATAAAAAGGAAGGATTAACTGACACGTCTTTCAAAATAGAAGAATAGAGAGAAAGCCACTCCTAATCAAGCTTTCCCCAATGGTCGACCTGCCACAAGAGGATAATAAGCCTCGACCGTTGCTCCTCAAAACCAGTAAGGAAGAGGGGGCAAGGACACCTGTGCAACTATTTATGCCACATCCTTTCCCCTACGAGTCAAATAAAGTTGTACCGTGGATATACAGGGAATCTTCACCAATAAAGGAGGATATCTCCAATATAGCCAGCATTAGGGGCATGACTAGAAGTGGAAGAGTCTACTCCCCCAAGGACTTACAAGAAGACGTCCCCAAAAATAAAGGAAAAAAATAAAAAGACCGAAGAAAAAGAAAATAAAGAATCCAAGGAGGAGACTGAGGAATTACTCCAGTTTATAAGGCAAAGCGAGTATTCCATTATTGACCAACTCAATCATACACCTGCAAAGATAACCTTTTTATCTCTGTCGCCGCCGTCAAAACGAGGCGGTCGGAGCGACGCGATGGTTTTTTCGACCCTCTTTGATTTTCACGTTTTTTATGGGTGGTTACAACGTCCTTAGGTTGTCCGATAACCGGGCTAACCCAAGAACGGGTTTTGAAGGGTTCGTGGAGTCGCCACCGATGTTTTTACCGGAAACATCGGAAAAGGAGTTTAAAAGGCGTTGGTTTTCGAAAACCAACTTTGGTCATTAGAACCAGAGTTGGGTAAGGGAGTTAGTTACGTGTAAAGGAAGTATTAGTTCCTTTACGACGCCACTTTCGGGTTCCCTATGATAGGCTGGCTACTTTGGATAAATAATTAAACTGGAAAATTGTGCTTTTACCCTTTTATTATGCGGTATTTAAAGATTATGACTACATGGCCCTAGCGTCTATTGCATAATTTTAAATGAAAGCGGTAAAATTAGAAAGAGAGAGGATGCACCTCCAAAGCAAGCTTTTTATATTTCTCTTTAAAGAGTGGGTGCTTTTTGGCAACCCTTCACTCTACAACTCTCAGAAACTCCGGAAATGCCTCGGAGGGATTCTAAAGAAGATTTAGAACGCTCAATTTATGCATAGAGACACTCAGAAACTCCGGAAATGCTTCGGAGGGATTCTAGAGAGAGAAGGAGGAGCTACTGTGCTTCGTGTGGAAATGAGGGGGGGAGGACCCCTATTTATAGTTTTTCGCGCCTGACAGGTCAAGACCGCCGTTTCCTCTGACAGGGTCGAGACCGCCGTCTGGAAAGTCCAGACCGCCGTCTCGTTCATGGCAGAGGGTCGAGACCGCCGTCTGGATAATCCAGACCACCGTCTCGACTAGGCAGGAATCGAGACCGCCGTCTGGAAAATCCAGACCGCCGTCTCGACCTTTGCAGGAATCGAGACCGCCGTCTGGACAATCGAGACGGTGGTCTCGTCCTGGCGTTGAGACGAGACGGCGGTCTGGTCCTTCCAGACGGCGGTCTCGTCCCTTCAGGGCGAGAAACTTTATTTTTCGGGCCAAAAAACCTTCCTATCCTAGTACGGGGGCCTAATAGTCTCTCCTAGTGGCTTGTTAGGCTTCAACCGTCTTCAAATAGGAAGCTTTTTGACTTTATTTGGAGGTCAGGCAAGATTTGGGGTCTACAGCTGCCCCCCCTTTACCCGACTAGTCGACTGTTGGCTTGTTGTGCCAGACAAGTAGACAGGAAGGTAAAGGAGTTGACCCTCTTGCCCGGTTACCCTTCGGACGTCCCGTCTTGTGGCAGGTGATCCTCTGGGGAGATGTTGTGTTTGTGCACCTCTGGAATACTACTCCTGACGTAGCCGATCCCTTTGGTTGACACGTGGTAGAACCTCCGGATACTACTCCTGACGTAGCCGATCCTTCGGTTGATGGGTATAAACCCCCCATCAGGCTGGTAGTTACAGTCCGTTGTGTGGGACTGGATGGGTATGGCCCCCCATCAGGGTGGTACAGTCCACTCTGGTGGACTGGTGGTGGTGGCGTCTTATAGCTCAGGTGGCTCATGCGTCGTTGTTGAAATGTGTTCTGTCTTTGTTTTTTGTCTTTTCTGGGAATTATCGTCCGGTCTGTGCCGGGGATTCTGTTGGTGTTCGTCCAGCTTGTTGATTGCTGGGGATTCTTTGTTTTTTATCTTTTGTGGTGGTCATCCGACTTTGCTGGTTGTCAGAAATTTTTTGATAAGTGTCTCTTAGGTAGGCAGGAATCCTCTGGGGATTTGTTGATCTTGGTGACGCCTCTTGAGTAGGCGGATATCCATTGAGTTTTTGGTAATGCCTCTGAGTAGGCAGATGTTTCGTTTGGAGGTGAAGACTTTTGGTTTTGCTTTTTTCTTTTCCTCTGAATAGGCTAATGTTGCTTTTTTGCTTGCAAGGTTTTGCCTATGTGTTCCACTAGGGATATCCATGTTAGGCAAGTAGCTTTCTGAGGATATGCGTTTGAAGTTTTGCCTTTGCAGTAGGCTCTCTGGGTAAGTTTTTTTTTGGTGATCTACTAGGGAGTTGGGGATCTAATTTTGGTCGCCTTTTAGGGAATGGAGTTGTGACTCCTTGTTTGGTGTTGATGAGAGCTGGTTTCTTCAAGCTCTTATTTCTCTGGGGAAATGGAGTTTTTTTGTTTTTTTTGTTTCCTGTGCCTCTGAGTAGGCGGATGTCCCTTTCTGGGGAAATTGGCTCTCGCTCGCCAGATCTTGCCTACGCCTAGGCAAATGACTCTTCTAAGGATGTGAGTTTGGAATTTGCCTTTGTCGTAGGCTCACTGGGGATGATTTGTTTGGTGATCCACCGGGGAATTGATTGCCTTCCCGGGGATCTAATTTTGATTTGCCCCCTGAGGGAATGGAGTTTTGACTCCTTAATTGATGTGGGTGTGAGCTGGCGTTTGTGATGCTCTTATTCTGTTGGGGGGAGTGGAATTTCTGATTCCTCTTTTTTGTTGATTTTTCCTTTTTCTGCGGTGACCCACTTTAGGGATTTGATTTCCTGGAAGTTAGGATTTTGATTTTGCCTTTTTCCACGATTTATCTCTTTTTTATCGCGATTTTGAAATCTGGCTTTTTTATTGGGATCATGCATGCGCCTTGTTACTTTTTTGTTTCTTTTTATGCATGCAGGCTTTTTCTTCTCTTTGGGGATCCGATTTTTCTGGGATGGAGTCTTGGCTCCTTGATTAATGTTGATGTGAGTTGACCTTATGAAGCTCTTATTCTACTGAGGATGGAGATTTCCTTATTCATCCTTTCTGTAGGGAGATCTACTTGGGGATTTTTATTCGACCTTCTCTATTGCGACCCTTTCTTTTGGATATCCGCTAGGGATGCAAGGGTTTTCTTCTTTTTTCTCTTTATGTTGAGCCCTTGATGGTATGGAGATCTGACTCTTTTGACTGTTGATGATGATGATGGGCTCTTGGAGCCTTTATTCTCCGTTGGGGAGTGTGGAGGAGACTTTGGGTGAGTGCGCTCGATGACTCATGTAGTGGTAATGCTGAGCCGTGAGGAGTGTTTTTGTGTTGCCTCTGGAGTAGGCAAGGATCCTCTTGGGGATGACTAAGCCTTTCCGTCGGCTTTTCTTTTATGATGTCTTGATGATTGTGCCCTCTTTTATTGGGTGATGATTGGAGCTTTGGCTTCTGGAAGCTTCTTATGACAACTCATTCTTCTTTCTTGAGGGAGAGCAATGTTTGGAGACTTATTACTTTCTTGTGCCTTCTTTTTCTGGGTAGAAGGATGGTAGCTGGAGCTCTTGATTTTTGGAAGCTCTTATTTTGATGAGTTGCTTGATTGACAACTTGCTCCATTTTCTTGAAGGCTTTATTTGGAGACTCAGTCTCAGTGATCCTGTTTTCAATCACAAACATGGAGCTATTCTCCTTATATGCATGAATGCTTTTCGTTTTTGTTTTTTATTTAAAGTGATTTTTTATTTTTTTACCTTGACAAAGTCGTTTTGTGCGACTACTTGTGTGTGGATGCTTTAAATGCAATCTATTCTTTCTTTATTGATGCATCTGGAAAAGTGATTGGCATTCTCCTACTGGACTTTTTATGATTATGAGGAAGGGCTCCTCTCTTTTATTCATTTTTTTGGTTTAGCCCTATCTTTTGCCTAGACCGCCCTTTTGGGGTTTTCGGTCTAGCGGACTGCCTTAATTTTTGCCTAGGATATCTTAGCGGGCTTTTTCCTTTTTATGAACTCCCTAACTTTTGTCTAGACCGCCCTTTGCGGGTTTTCGATCTAGCGAGCTACCCTAACTTTTGCCTAAGAATCTCCTAGCAGGCATTATTCTTTTTATTCTCATTTTTTCTTTATCTTCTTTTTTTTGAGAGATAGGAGCCTATCATATGTATGCAATGTTGGCGATATGCATCCTATAATACTATTAATTTTTCAAAAGGATTAACCAATGTGCTTTTACTTCTGATGAGCTTCCGACGTTATGTGCTTTCGTCGACAGGGATAGGCTGTACCAATTTTGCCGTCTCGATTTTACCGTGACCGAAGAATGATTGTGTTGATTTCAGAGCGACTTATCATGTTAGTGCGCCCCTCCCTTTCCTTGGGGATGTCAATCCTCCTATTGACTACTATCTCCACATTTCCCTACTAATTACTAGAATGTTGTAGTGATAAGGGTCAAGAGAAAAGAAGGAAGAGGATATTTAATTCAAAGGCTTGTGTTTTAGAATTGTTTTATTTTGATGAAAAATGGTTTTTGTAAGCACGGCTAGCCAAGGTTGGTTAGAGTGTTTCGGCTAGTTTAGACAAACGTTTTGTTTATGGAGTGACGTCTTATTCTATGGCGCTTGCTATGACTGATTGACTTCCCCAGTCTGCCCTTTGGGTTTTCAGCTTAGGATGTTGTGTTTTGTTTTGTCCTAACTTTTGTCTAGGTTTCTTTTTTCTTACTTTGGAAAACCTAGCGAACTTCATTTTGTAACCCTAATTTTTGTCTAGGATACCCTTTATGGTTGTTCAAGTTTCCTAGCGGGTTTACCCTAGCTTTTGCGTAGCCCCCTTTGGTGGGTTTCCTACCGGGTATCTTGCCCTCTCTTTTTGACCTTTAGCTTTTATGGACTTCTTTTGATTTTTTGTTTTCTTTTTGCACAACATTGGCGAAACACGACTTTACTTATGACGAGGTAAAACTTTATTTTGTGTTTCTAGTCAATCAGTAGTGATGGATTTGACTTTTATTTTGGTCAACGGCGCATTTTGATTACCTTGACGCATTTTTGAAAACGTTTGCTTAAACATGGTTATTAATGAGGTCTAGACATGAATAGCAAGAAGAGAAGCAGATAGTAAGAATGACATTTTTTTGTAATTAATAGGGAAATATGTGCCCTACAATGCTCGGGGGTCGGGCTAGCCCCCGAGGAGTAATCTCTAATAGTCATTGGATCTACAAACCCTAAGAATCAGAAGGAGAACACCTAATGACTAAAGTCGCTTTTGACGCTTGAACCCCTCTATATGGGAAAATCTGATTCAAGGTGTGGAGGGGAGACTTCCCTTTTCTCCGTGCAGCTTGATCCTTTGTAGGGTTATGCTTCAAAGGATTGTCTTTAAAATCCGGTGGCTCCCTTATTCCTTGAGAGTTTCTAATGAGCCCTTGGTTTGGGAAATATCCACATTTCCTCATCATGTGGGTCACCTTCATATTGTTGGGGAAGTCTTTTCATATTGGCAAAAGATATTTCAAAGGTCCTCTTACACCGCATCCATTCAAGGTAGGGCAAATGATTTGCTGATCCGAATGTCGTTTCTAGCTCAAACTACGACTAGCTTGTCGCCTACCCTGAGTTTATCTCTTTGGCGGAGCGTCGAAAGAATTGCCTCAGCGTCGTGAATCCAAAGTCTCTTCAATTTCCTTTTTGGATTATGTTTTTCTTCGGTATTATTATTTTTCCTTTATTCTTGGGAGCATTGCCTTATAGCTCCTGGGGGTGTAGATTGTTTCACTTCTAATTCTGCCCCCGAATGTTGGTTATGCTGGAGATACCTTCATTGATGGACGATGTTTCTGCGTACCTCAGTGGTACAACTTTATTTGGTTCGAGACATAAATAAATGCAACGGCCTCCTTGCCCCCTCTTCCTTATTGACTTGGATGACCAACGGTTGAGGCTTATTATCCTCCTTAGGCGGATCAACCGTTGGAAAAAACTTGATGACAAAATGTTTGCTCTTCATCTTATTCTGATTCGTGGAAAGCACATCGACTAATCCTTTCTTTTTATTATCTTATTATTATTAAAGTGAGAATGAATGCAATTTATGAATGCACTAAACGGTTGAGATGATGAAAACAAACAATTTTATTTATTTCATCTAGACAGTGTACATTCCTCAATGCAATGAAGTACACTTTTTTTTAAAAAAAAAGTGGAGAAGCCTAAATGAACCCATAGGCAGGTTAGAATTTTTCTTTTTGGCTTCCCGTGCATGGCATGTGAATGCCTTAATGCTCTTTTCATGACATCGAGGAATGTCCACTTTCTTCAACTGTATATTATTAGATGCATGTTATGAGGATGAAGCTTGGTGGATGCCTGTATGCAAGTGTTTGTTTTTTCCTAAACATTATCATGTTTTATTTTCTAACATGATGTATGATAGTGTTTGGGATTTTGTGTTGTTGTTTTTTTTGTATGCGGATGAGGGCATGAAGAATACCAGCCGCTTTTTAGAATGCAAAAAGGTTTTTATTGAATGATTTATGAGATGGATATTCCTTAAGACAATGGCTTAGGTATCCTCCTTAAAGCTTACGCTTTGTGGGGTATCCTACCCACCTTGGTGTAATGGTTCCTTCCCCATCACAGATTTGGCAATCATCATCTCACCTTAGTACACTTGTCCCTTCCTTGTCGCGAAGGTCACAAATGTGCTCGGGGCCTCTTTCGCCATTGTCTTAGGGATATCTAGTGCTCCCTATAATGAATGTATTTGTGCATGCACTAGTGCAAAAGGGCAGCAGATGTTCAAAGTGGCATAACTTTTGACTGGAATGTCAGATTTGGACGCACAGCATATCAAAACGAAGAGAAAAAGGTGAAGAACCAAGTTACAAATGCCGAAGGCAATTTGGCCCAGCAATTTTCCCAAAAAACGTCTCTAAGACCCACTTTTGAGGGATTTACTAAAATGATGCGTATGCACACTTATTTTTGCTCTTGGTTTTTCCACTTATGATGCAATATGAATGATACGACTTTGTCAACATTATTTTTATAAATGTTTTGATTTTGTTTATTATTATTTTATTTATTTTGGATTTATTTTATAGCCTTTTATCTCTTCTGTCGGAACTGCGTGGCTACTTAGCTTACAAAGAACCCGAAACCAGGCTAGCTAAAAGGCAGTATCGTCCGAGATAAGGGCGTTTATTTGCGAAAGTATTTTTTGTGATTTTGTTCTGTTGTTTGTTTATGCTATGCAACATAGAAATGCAACAATTATATGCACACACAATTCGATCATCCCCGAACAGGCGAGATTTCGTTTTTATCACGAGGTAGGGTTTTCCTGTAGAAAAGTGCATTGGTCAGGGTAAGTTCTAACTGTTCTCACCAGGCTAAGGCCAGAGTCGGTCTTGTTGCCAAAAGAGGAAGGTTATCACCTTGAGTGGTGGTTTCCGATCACACTGGTGGGCACAAGGCCCTAACTACAGCGAACCGTACCTGCCACCCACTCCCTATGGTTTATCTCACTTGCCCTCGGGTGTAGAGGGAACTGTAGTGTGCAAGGGTTTGTGTGTAGTTTATATTTCAATCAATTGCGTAAGTATAAACAAGCAACAGTTATTTGAAAGCCAAACAATAAAGCATGTTATAATACAAGGCAGGGTAAAAGCGCTATTTTCTTGGTTTAATTATTTTTAAGCCAGCCCATCACTAAATGGGATCAACTCTCTAGGCTTCCCCAGTGGAGTCGCCATCTGTCGCCGCCGTCAAAACGAGGCGGTCGGAGCGACGCGATGGTTTTTTTGACCCTCTTTGATTTTCGCGTTTTTAATGGGTGGTTACAACGTCCTTAGGTTGTCCGATAACCGGGCTAACGTAGAGACGAGGTTTTCGAAAAGTGTTCTTGGGTTGTCCGATAACCGGGCTAACCCAAGAACGGGTTTTGAAGGGTTCGTGGAGTCGCCACCGATGTTTTTACCGGAAACATCGGAAAAGGAGTTTAAAAGGCATTGGTTTTCGAAAACCAACTTTGGTCATTAGAACCAGAGTTGGGTAAGGGAGTTAGTTACGTGTAAAGGAAGTATTAGTTCCTTTACGACGCCCCTTTCGGGTTCCCTATGATAGGCTGGCTACTTTGGATAAATAATTAAACTGGAAAATTGCAATTTACCCTTTTATTATGCAGTATTTAAAGATTATGACTACATGGCCCTAGCGTCTATTGCATAATTTTAAATGAAAGCGGTAAAATTAGAAAGAGAGAGGATGCACCTCCAAAGCAAGCTTTTTATATTTCTCTTTAAAGAGTGGGTGCTTTTTGGCAACCCTTCACTCTACAACTCTCAGAAACTCCGGAAATGCCTCGGAGGGATTCTAAAGAAGATTTAGAACGCTCAATTTATGCCTAGAGACACTCAGAAACTCCGGAAATGCTTCGGAGGGATTCTAGAGAGAGAAGGAGGAGCTACTGTGCTTCGTGTGGAAATGAGGGGGGGAGGACCCCTATTTATAGTTTTTCGCGCCTGACAGGTCGAGACCGCCGTTTCCTCTGACAGGGTCGAGACCGCCGTCTGGAAAGTCCAGACCGCTGTCTCGTTCATGGCAGAGGGTCGAGACCGCCGTCTGGATAATCCAGACCGCCGTCTCGACTAGGCAGGAATCGAGACCGCCGTCTGGAAAATCCAGACCGCAGTCTCGACCTTTGCAGGAATCGAGACCACCGTCTGGAAAATCCAGACCGCCGTTTCGACCTTTGCAGGTGACGAGACCGCCGTCTGGACAATCGAGACGGCGATCTCGTCCTAGCGTTGAGACGAGACGGTGGTCTGGTCCTTCCAGACGGTGGTCTCGTCCCTTAAGGGCGAGAAACTTTATTTTTCGGGCCAAAAAACCTTCCTATCCTAGTACGGGGGCCTAATAGTCTCTCCTAGTGGCTTGTTAGGCTTCGACCGTCTTCAAATAGGAAGCTTTTTGACTTTATTTGGAGGCCGGGCAAGATTTGGGGTCTACAACGCCCCTTTCAGGTTCCCTATGATAGGTTAGCTATTTTAAATAAGTAAACCGGTGAAAATACGCTTTTACCCTTTATTTGAGGAATTTAAAATTACGAATACATGACCCTAATATCTATTGCACAATTAAAAAGAAAGCGGTAAAGGAGAGAGAGAGTGTAGAAACCTCCGAGGCAAGCTTTCTATTAATTTCTTGATAATTTGGGTGCTTTTTGGCAGCCCTTCACTCTTGACAGCGTCGGAATCTCTCGAAAACGCTATAAAAAACTCCAAAAAGCTCTCAGAAACTCCGAAAATGCTTCGGAGGGATTCTAGAAAGAGAATTTGAGGAGGTGACTAGAGAGAGAATGGAAGAACTGTGTGAAATGAGGGGAATGGCGCGACTATTTATAGGGATTTGCGCCTGTCAGGTCGAGAGGGTCGTCTCGTCTGACAAGGTCGAGACGGCCGTCTCGCCTTGCAAGAATGGCGAGATGGTCGTCTCGCCAAACGAGATGGCCGTCTCACCAAACGAGACGGCGGTCTCGACCCAAAAAGGCAAGAATCCTTATTTACATGCTGAAAATCCCTCTTATCCTAGTATGGGGCCTAATAGTCTCTCCTAATGGCTTCTTAGGCTTCATTCATCTTCGAATAGAAGGTCTTCTGGTCTTTATTATGAGGCCAGGCAAGATTTGGGGTCTACACCCATAAATAACCATGTTTAGACAAACGCTTTGTTCCAAAATACGTCAAAATAATTAAAACGCCATAGACAAAATGAAGCCAAAGTTAACATGATTAATTAGCTAGAGACATGAATAAGAAAATCGTGTTTCAACAATGTTTTGAGAAAATAAATTATTATTAAAAGAAGCCCGTCAAGGTCAAAGGCCAAGACAAAAAGATAAAAGGGCCAAATCCTAGGCTAAAACCCCAAAAGGGCGGACTAGGAAAGTTAATCAGTCACAAATAGGCGCCATAAAGTAATCAGTTGAAGATGCCACCTCATTAAAACAAAATGTTTGTTTAAACTAACCTAAACACCGACCAACCTTGGCTAGCCATTCTTACAGAAACTATTATTTCATAAAAAATCTCGCTAAAACACAAGCCCTTGTTATAAATCCCTTTCTTTCTATTCTCTTGACCCTTCACCATAAAGCATTCAAGTAATAAAGGGGAAATGTGGAAACATAGTGATCAATAGGAGGATTGAAATCCCTAAGGAAAGTAAGAGGGGCATTGATATGGCAATTGCTCTACATTCAAAATGATTACTCTTCGGTTATAGCAAAGATCCGAGACGACAAATCGGTACAGCTAATCATGTTGACAAAAGCACAGGATGATGGAAGCAAAATTAATAGAAGCTGAACGGGTTCAAAGCCGATATGACCAGCTAAACCTTATTGAAGAAAAATGGTTGAATGCTATATAAAAAAAAGGGGCATACAGAAAAAGGTCAACCCCTATATTTACCATGAGGGGGATTTAATGGTAAATAAGTAGCTTCCGACCTGGAAAGACAAAATACAAAAATGGGCGGCAAATTCTGAAGGACCCTTTGTGGTCAAGTGAGCTTTCTTGGGAGGAGCTCTTATCCTTGCCGATATGGATGGAAATGAACTTCAACACCCAATCAACTCCAATGCGGTGAAGAAGTATTATGCTTGAAGACATTGCTTAAGACCCGTCAGGAATGAAAAACCGCAAAGGGCATCCCTGGGCAAAAGATAGGGTCTATATCCCTCGCTAGGATATGTCCTAGGCAAAAAGTAGAGGTAAAAAAAAAATTAAGAGCAATAGTTACCTCAGTCGAAAACCGAAAAGGCGGCTAAGGTAACATTCTTCCAAAAGCAAGCAGTCTGCATAGTCTTCACTCTGAGCTCAGGCATCTCAAATGAAGCAATTAGGAGAACCAGGTGGGCAGATATCATAGACATGACTGTTTAAGCCTATACAGTATAGCCAACCCTGACCACCCATTCTTCTAAATACCCTTGAAATCCTTCTGTAAAGAAATAAACTTTTGCTCATTTTTCGATAAAATTCCCTTTCATTTCCTTTCTCTTGACCAAATATTATGGAAATGCCTCTTTATTGATAAATCATAAATATGCGCAAAGACCTTTAATCAAATATCAAACATGCATCTAAAAAAGAGGAAGCATAAAAAAATAAGAAAATAATAAATGTCTGCTAAGATATTCTTAGGTAAAAATTAGGGTAGCCTACTTGATTGAAAATCCGTAAAGAACAATCTAGGCAAAAGATAAGGCAAAAGCCCCCTAAAATATCCTAGGCAAAAATTAAGGCAATCCGCTAGATTGAAAACTCATAAAAGGCAGTCTAGGTAAAAAAAATAGGGCTAAAACCAAAAGATGGATAAAAAAGCAGCCTATCAACATATTCATGAGAAACCAACGGGAGAATGCCAGTTACTTTCTAAGTGCATCAAAAATAAATAAACAAATAAGATTGCATTTAGGACATCCACACACAAAGTAGTTGCACAAAACGACTTTGTCAAAATCAAGAAAAAATAATCTTCTTTAAATAAGAATAATAAACATGCAGATAAGGAGGATAGACTCCATACTTGTGATTCAAAACAAGAGGTGCCAGAATCGAGTCTCCAAATAAAAAATTCCCTCAAGAAAAGAGAGGAAGGTTATCTTCAAAACCACTCCATCAGAATAAAGAGCTTCAGGAAATCCAAAGCTCCAACCATTTTCCTTCCACTCAATAAAAAAGGAAGTCATCACAAGAAAAGCCAACAGAAAGGCTTGATTATCCCAAAGTGGATACTTGCCTACTCTAGAGGCAAAACAAAAATATTACCTCACGACTCAGCATCACCATCACATGAGTCATTGAGCACATTCACCCAAAATCTCCTCACCATCACATGAGTCATCGAGCACATTCACCCAAAATCTCCTCCATATCTCCAAAGGAGAATAAGGACTACACCAAGATCGATCAAAGAAAATACGGAGTCAAAATCTCCATATCCCTAGGGGTTCAACAAAAAAAAAACCTTTTCATCCCTAGCAGAGGCCGCAACAGAAAAATGCCGAATAAAAAACCCCAAGAGGAGCATCTCAGAAAAATCTACAAAAAGAGGAAAACAAGAAAATCCCCATCCTCTAGCTCAATAAGAGCTTCACAAAACCAGGAGCCAAGACTCCATCATCAAAAAATCAAATCAAAGTTGGATCCCCGGAAGCCAACGAACTCCTTGACGGGTCACCAAAAAAAAAGAGAAGAAAATATTGTGTGCATAAAAGAAATTAAAAAGTAAAAAGGCGCACGCATTATCCAAAAGAAAGAAGCCAAATCGCGGAAAAAAAGAAGATAAAATTGCGAGAAAAAGGTATAATAATTAGAAAACCTATTCCCCAATGGAATAAGAGTATCGGCAAAGCCAGCTCATACCAAACTACATCCAACAAGGAGTCAAAAAATTCCCAATCCCCGGGAAGGCAATCAATTCCCTGGTGGATCATCAAAAAGAAAAAATTATCCCCAGTGAGCCTATCAGCAAAGGCAAAATTACAAAATTCATATCCTCAAGAAGTTAATTGCCTATAAATATATAGGCAAGACCTGGCAAGCAAAGAGCCAAAATCCCCAAGAAAGGAAAATCAACCTATGCAAGAGGCAATACAAGCCCAAGCATAAAGCCTTCATCATTAGTGAAGCATCCGCCTACATAAGAGGCACAATAGGCAAAAATCAAGAATCCCCGGCAAGATCGGATGGCTAAACAGAAAAGCCAAAAATCAAGAATCCCTGGCAAGACCGGATGGCTAAATAGAAAAGCCAAAAACAAAGAATCCCCGGCAAAACTGGAGGCTAAACAGAAAAGCCAAAAATAAAGAATCCCCGGCAAAACCGGATGACTAAAACAAAAAAGTCAAAAACAAAATCAATCACTCCCCATGGAATGGGCGCATGATCAGAAACAGTAAGCCGCCAACACATCTCCAAAACCGAATGAGGGTTTGTACTCATCAAACACAAGATTGACTACCAAAAAGGGCATCCTGAAAGCCTCGCAGAACGAGGCTTGTCAAGAATATAGCAAAAGTAGATTCGTACCTAGTGGGGGAAAGTACCCACAAGAATCTAGCAAAGTGCAGATTCAGACCTGGTGGGGGGTTTAAACTCACAAAGAGTTTAGCAAACGCGAACTCAAACCTAGTGGGGGAAAGTACCCTCAAGAATCTATTAAAAGCAGGATTCATACCGTGTGAGGGTAAGTACTCACAAAGAGTTTAGCAAACGCGAACTCAAACCTAGTGGGGGAAAGTACCCACAAGAATCTAGCAAAAGCAGGATTTGTACCGTGTGAGGGTAAGTACTCATAAAGAGTTTAGCAAACGCGAACTCAAAGCTAGTGGGGGAAAGTACCCACAAGAGCTTAGCAAACGCGGGCTCGTACCGTGTGAGGGTAAGTACTCACAAAGAGTTTAGCAAACGCGGACTCAAACCTAGTGGGGGAAAGTACCCACAAGAATCTAGCAAAAGCGGATTCGTACCGTGTGAGGGTAAGTACTTAGAAGAGTCTAGCAAACGCGGACTCGTACCTAGTGGGGGTAGGTACCCACAAGAGCCTTGCAGAATGGGGTTCGACAAGAGCTTAGCAAATGCAGGCTCGTACCTGGTGAGGGTAAATACTCACAAGAATCTAGCAAAATTGGATTCGTACCGTGTAAGGGTAAGTACTCACAAGAGTCTAGCAAACGCGGACTCGTACCTGGTGGGGGTAGGTACCCACAAGAGCCTTGTAGAACGAGGTTCGACAAGAGCTTAGCAAATGCGGGCTCGTACCTGGTGAGGGTAAATACTCACAAGAATCTAGAAAATGCGGATTCGTACCTGGTGAGGGTAGGTACCCACAAGAGCTTAACAAATGCGAGCTCGTACCTGGTGAGGGTAAGTACTCACAAGAGTTTAGCAAATGCGGACTCAAACCTGGTGAGATTTTGTACTCACAAGAACCTTATAGAAGGAGGTTCGGACCAAATGGGGGTTCATTCTCATCAAACCAGATAAGGGTTGGTACCTATCAAAAAATATTTATCATCCAGAGAATCAACAACTTAAACAAAGGAGCATCCGAAGGATGACCGGGCAAAAGGGTTAACTTCTTCACCTACCAACTAATCCTGTGGGCACATTAGGCCATTAGTTAGTTAGGCAGGTGAAGGGGGGCCAGCTGTAGACCCCTAATTTTGCCCGACCTCTCAATAAAGACAAGAAGACTTTCTCTCTAAGGTGGGTAAAGCCTCGGTGGACGTCCATCGGCATCAACCGACTTCCATCTGAAGAAAGGAAAGCTTCCCTAGAGTCCCAAAACACAAAATTTGACCAAAATAGTCGAGACAGTCGTCCCAAAAGGTGAGACAGCCGTCCCAAACAGGCGAGACGCACATCCTAGATGTGAGACGTGTGTCTCAACCAAAAAACAACTTGAGACGGCCGTCCGAACTTCCAGACGGCCGTCCCAAACATTTTAGACCATTGTCCCTGTTTTCTTGGCTCCAAACGGCCGTCCCGAGTTGTCTAGATGGTAAAACTATAAATAGGGACCTTAGATGACGTTTTTTTCACACACCTCACTCTTCTCTTCTCTCCCTCTTTCGAATGATCTCTCCGATTGCCTATAAGGTAACAATCGGTTAAGGAAGTTTCTTCCGGCATTCAATTCTTCTTAAAAGTTTTTTTAGTTTTATTCTTGTATTCGGGAGGAGAGTTTGTGTAGTGCGGGGGATTGCCAAAACGCATCCTCATAGTTGAAGAGTTGTAATAAAAGCTTGCTACGGAGGTTCTTTTCACTTCTCTTCTCTTTTATTGCTTTATTTACTGCTTTCTGTATGTAATAGAAAATAGAATCATGTAGATAGACATTTTTAATATTGTGAAATAAAATAGGGTAATAGCGTAATTTCTCTTAATCTTTACTTTATGAATTAATCTGTCATAGGGAACCCGGAAGGGGCATCGTGGGGGTGCTAACACCTTCCCTACACGTAACTAACTCCCTTACCTAACTCTCTTACCTAACTCTGGTTATAATGGCCAAGTTTGGTTTTTCTTAAAATCAACGCCTTTTTATCCTTTTCCAATGTTTATGGTCAAAACATTGGTGGTGACTCCATAAGAACCTTTTTGCGAAAACCTTGCTTTTATTAGAGGATAGTTCAGTTGTTGAGCACCTCGGAAGCAATGATCATATTTTTAAATAAAACGCGAGTCTAAACCATCTTTTCGCAACCGCTCGCATAAACGTTCGAGATGTCCCTAGACGTCGGAACGGACAGCGGCGACAGTGAGCAGCAACTAGAAAGTACAGATGAACTTAAATAGCTGCCTGCTCACCTTAAATACACATTTTTGGGTAAGTTAAATACAAAACCTGTGATTATTGCTAATAATTTATCTATTGCAGAAGAAGCAGCTTTGATTAATGTATTAAAGGCAAATGAAAAAGCTATTGGATGGAGCCTTGAGGATATTCCAGGGATAAGTCCTGTTGTATGTATGCATAGGATTTTACTTGATGATAATATTAAGACTTGCAGGCAACATCAAAGGCGAGTCAATCCAACCATAGCTGAAGAAGTGAAGAAAGAAGTAGCTAAGTTATTGAAGGCCGACATAATTTATCCAATTTCAGATAGTGAGTGGGTATCTCCTGTCCATGTTGTACCAAAGAAATTAGGAACTACAGTTATTGAAGGAAAAAATAAAGAGATGTTGCAGGCACGAATTGTAAATAAATGGAGGGTGTGTATTGATTATAGAAAGCTTAACCAGGTTACCAGGAAAGATCATTTCCCTCTTCCTTTTATTGATCAGATGTTAGAGCGCCTTGCAGGTAAGTCACATTATTACTTTTTGGATGGTTTTTCTGGTTATTTTCAGATACATATTGCACTAGAGGACCAACACAAAACTACATTCACATGTCCTTTTGGTACCTTTGCATATTCTAGGATGCCATTTGGTTTGTGTAATGCCCCCGCTACTTTTCAGAGATGTATGTTGAGTATATTTAGTGATTTAATTGAGCATTGTATGGAAGTATATATGGATGATTTTACTGTATTTGGTTCTAATTTTGATTTATGTCTTGATAATTTATCTAAAGTATTGCATAGATGTGTAGAGTCTAATTTGGTGTTAAATTATGAGAAATGTCATTTTATGGTTCAAGAAGGCATAGTCCTCGGCCATTTGATTTCAGCTAAAGGTATACAGGTTGACAAGACTAAGGTAGAAGCAATTGCAACCCTTAATTATCCAGAATCTGTGAAGGAGGTAAGATCTTTTCTTGGGCATGCAGGTTTTTATAGAAGGTTCATTAAAGACTTTAGTAAGTTAACTTCTCCTTTATCTAAATTATTGCAAAAAGATATGAAATATATATTTGATGATGATTGTAAATTTGCATTTGATGAGTTAAAAAATAAGTTAATTTCCGCTCCTATTATGCAACCCCCTGATTGGAGCTTGCCATTTGAGTTAATGTGTGATGCATCTGATTATGCTCTAGGGGTTGTGTTATCCCAAAGGGAAGATAAAGTAACTTATGTTATTGCTTATGCATCCAGAACTTTAGATTCTTCACAGGTTAATTATACTACCACTAAGAAGGAGTTATTAGCTATTGTATTTGCTTTGGATAAGTTCAGATATTATTTATTAGGTACAAGGATTGTTGTTTATACTGACCATGCAGCTCTTAAGTATTTATTGAAGAAGCAAGATTCCAAACCAAGGCTCATTAGATGGATTTAATTATTGCAAGAGTTTGATTTGATTATTAAGGACAGAGTTGGACTGCGTAACCAAGTAGTTGATCATTTAAGTAGAATCCAGTCCACTGTTCCCACTGATAAAATTAATGAGTTATTTCTTGATGAGCATTTTTATGAAGTTAAATCTATTCCTTGGTTTGATGACTTGGCTAATTATATTTCTTCTTCTGTTTTACTTATTAATGCAGATAAGAATTATTTGAATAAATTGAAATCTGATGCTAAGTATTATTTTTGGGAAGAACCTTATTTATGGAAATTATGCACTGATCAAATTATTCGCAGATGTGTAACTTATGAAGATAGTATTCACATTTTACAATTGTGTCACAACTCACCAGTTGATGGACACCTTGGTTCAAAAAAGACAGCTATAAGAGTGCTGGAATGTGGATTCTATTGGCCTACTATATTTAAAGATTCCTATGTGTTAAATTGTGAACAATGCCAAAGAGTTGGGCATGCCATTTCTAAAAGAGATGAGATGCCACAACAAGCTATTTTATTTTGTGAAGTATTTGATGTTTGGGGTATTGATTTTATGGGCCCCTTTCCTGTTTCTAATGGATTTAATTATGTATTATTGGCTATTGATTATGTATCCAGGTGGGTGGAAGCTAAAGTAGTTAAGGATAATGATTCCAAGACTGTGGTTAAGTTTATTCGTTCTAATATATTTTGCAGGTTTGGAGTGCCTAAGGCCATCATTAGTGACCAAGGGAGCCACTCTGTAATAAAACTATGGTTGCCTTATTTGCTAAGTATGGAGTTACACATAAAGTATCCACAGCCTACCATCCACAAACAAATGGCCAAGCAGAAGTATTTAACAGAGAGATTAATAATTTATTGTAGAAACTTGTACAACCAAATAGGAAAGATTGGAGCCAACATCTAGAAGATGCATTATGGGCTCAAAGGACTACTTACAGAACACCATTAGGCATGTCCCCATTTCGAGTTGTTTATGGTAGATCTTGCCACTTGCCCGTGGAAATAGAGCACAAATCATATTGGGCAGTGAAAGCTTGTAACTTATCCATGGAGGAAGCTAGACAACAAAGGAAATTGGAACTTCAGGAGCTAGAAGAGATAAGATTCCAAGCTTATGAAAATAGCAGAATATATAAAGAGAAAGCAAGGAGGTTCCATGATGATAACTTATGTAGGAAGCACTTTCAACAAGGACAGAAGGTACTCTTATTTAACTCTAAACTTAAACTTATTGCAGGTAAATTAAAATCCAAATGGAAAGGTCCTTATGTTATTACTAAAGTATTCCCCCATTGAGCTGTTGAGATTTTTGATTCAAAAATAGGTAATGTATTTACAGTTAATGGTCATAGACTTAAGATATTCCAAGAAAATCAATCGGTTTCACATGTGGATAATCATATTATTTCTTTAGCTAACCCAGTTATGCAACAGTAAGTTATGTGTTGATTAATTATGTGGATTAAAGCTTTTTTAGGTATTATATTTCTAAACTTATTTGAATCACATTGAGGACAATGTGTCTTTCAAGTGTGGGGAATTTAGGGAGGTTTCTAAATTAATTTATGACTCTGAGTTGTTCATACTTGAGCTTTGTAATTCTGAGTTGAGCAAGCTGATGCAGTATTATGTTTTATATAATCTGTTTTATATAATCTAATTTTCTAAATTATGTGAGCTGCAAACTTGATTTATTCATTGCTTTGTGATTATTTAAGTGAAGTATTTAGACATTTTGATAATTGAATTAGTGGATGCCATGATAAGTTAAAACAGGATTGATTTGAGCCTTCATTCATTGATGAGTGATTTATTCTTGATGTTTAGACTATTGCAGAACTTGACTTTATTCTCTGAGTAAATTATCTGGTTCTATGCATCTATTGAAAATGATCTAGGTCATCTTTGTTGTAGCCACTGACCAAATAAAGCCAACCTTTAAATATTATTGACCCTAGTCACCCCCTTAAGCCTGATTTATCTTTTCTTTGTTTATAACCTGTACATTACAAGCCTAAGGCCAGAAAAACTAGTTTTAACCCTGGACTTTGAGGTTTTCATTTATAGATTGAGCAAAGCTCAAGTGTGGGGTGGTGTTTAAATTATGTAAGGTTTAAAAAAAAAAGTTGAAAAGCTAAAAACAGCAAAGCTAGATTGTATTAAAAAAAAAAGGAATGATAAGCTATGAAGCCAAAGGCATTGATGTCGCCACCGTCCGTTCTGACGTCTAGGGATATCTCGAACGTTTATGCCAGCGGTCGTGAAAAGATGGTTTAGACTCGCGTTTTATTTTAAAATGTGTTCATTGCTCCCGAGGTGCTCAACAACTAAACTATCCTCTAATAAAAGCAAGGTTTTCATAAAAGGGTTCTTATGGAGTCGCCACCAATGTTTTGACCATAAACATTGGAAAAGGATAAAAAGGCATTGATTTTAAGAAAAACCAAACTTCGCCATTATAACTAGAGTTAGGTAAGGGGGTTAGTTACGCGTGGGGAAGGTGTTAGCACCCCACGACGCCCCTTTCAGGTTCCCTATGACAGATTAATTCATAAAATAAAGATTAAGAGAAATTACGCTATTACCCTATTTTATTATACAATATTTAAAAATGGCTATCTACATGATTCTATTTTTTATTGCATACATAAAGCAGTAAATAAAGCAATAAAAGAGAAGAGAAATGAAAAGAACCTCCGTAGCAAGCTTTTTATTATAACTCTTCAACTGTGAGGATGCGTTTTGGCAATCCCCCGCACTACAAGGACTCTCCTCCCCGAATACAGGACCGACTCTACTAAAATTCTAAGAAGAATCGAATGCCGGGAGAAACTTCCTTAACCGATTGTTACCTTATAGGCAATCGGAGAGTTCATTCGAAAGGGGGACAGAAGAGAAGAGTGAGGTGTGTCCAAAAACGCTCAAATGAGCTCCTATTTATAGTTTTTTCAGCCTGGAAGCTCGGGAAGGCTGTCTGGGGTGCAAAAAATAGGGACTGCCATCTGCAGAGGTTGGGGCGACCGTCTAGGATCTGGGACGGCCGTCCCAAGTGTCAAAATTGAGTGAGACGGCTGTTTGGCATGTGGGACGACCGTCTGGTCTGATTGGGACGGCTGTCCTGGCTTCTAGGATGACTGTCTCGAGTGTTTTGGCCAAATTTTGTGTTTTGGGACTCCCGAGAAGCTTTCCTTTCCTCAGACGGAAGTCGATTGATGCCGATAGACGTCTATCGAAGCTTCATCTTCATATCAAAAGTCTTCTGATCTTTTATTGAGAGGCCGGGCAAAATTAGGGGTCTACAGCTGCCCCCCCTTTACCTGCCTAACTATTTGTTGGCCTGATGTGCCCACAAAGTTTGTTGGTAGGTGCAGGAGTTAACCCTTTTTGCCCGGTCATCCTTCGGATGCTCCTTTGCTGAAGTTTGTTGATCCTCCGGATGATAAATGTTTTTTATAGGTACCAACCCCTATCTGGTTTGAACCTTCTTCTATAAAGCTCTAGTGAGTACTTACCCCCACCTGGTATGAATCGGCATTTTGCTATATTCTGATGAGTACCTACCCTCACCCGGTACGAACCCTATTATATAAGGCTCTTGTGGGTACCTACCCCCACCTGGTATGAATCTGCATTTTGCTAGATTCTGATGAGTACCTACCCTCATCTAGTACGAACCCTATTCTATAAGGCTCTTGTGGGTACCTACCCCCACCTGGTATGAATTTGCATTTTGCAAGATTTTGATGAGTACCTACCCTCATCCGGTACAAACCCTATTCTATAAGGCTCTTGTGGGTACCTACCCCCACCTGGTATGAATCTGCATTTTGCTAGATTCTGATGAGTACCTACCCTCATCTAGTACGAACCCTATTCTATAAGGCTCTTGTGGGGGTACCTACCCCCACCTGGTATGAATCTACATTTTGCTAGATTCTGATGAGTACCTACCCTCATCTGGTACGAACCCTATTCTATAAGGCTCTTGTGGGTACCTACCCCCACCTGGTATGAATCTGCATTTTGCTAGATTCTGATGAGTACCTACCCTCATCCGGTACGAACCCTATTCTATAAGGCTCTTGTGGGTACCTACCCCCACCTGGTATGAAATGTCTTGGCGGCTTACTGTTTTTAATCATACACCTATTGAAATTTATTTTGTTTTTGACTTTTCTGTTTTAGTCATCCGGTCTTGCCGGGAATTTTTGTTCTTTGGCTTTTTAGCCATCCGACATGTTGATTGTTGGGAATGATTTATTGGTTGCCTCTTATTTAGGTAGGAATCCATTGGGGATTTTCTATTTTTTATTATTGTGCCTCTTATGTAGGCAGATGCTTCACTGATGGAGGCTTTATGCTTTGAGCTTGTATTGCCTCTTGCATAGGTTGATTTCCCGTTTTTGGGGATATTGGCTCTTTTCTTGCCAGGTCTTGCCTATATATTTATAGGCAATTAACTTCTTGAGGATATGAATTTGTAGTTTTGCCTTTGCGGATAGGCTCACTGGGGATAGTTTTTTTTTCTTTTGGATGATCCACCAGGGAATTGATTGCTTTCCCGGGGATCTATTTTGATTTGCCCCCTAAGGAGGAATGAAGTTTTTAACTCCTCGTCGGATGCTGTTATTTTGAGTTGGCTTTGCCTATGCTCTTATTCCACTGGGGATTGGATTTTCTGATTATTTTGCCTTTTTCTTACGTTTTTTCTCTTTTCTTGCGATTTTGACATTTGGTTTTCTTAAATGTGTGCGCCTTTTTTAATTTCTTTTATGCACGCAAGCTTTTTTATTATTTGTTGGGGATGAAGAGATTTTCTTCTTTTTCTCTTTTCTTTTTTGGCGATCCACCAAGGAGCTCGTTGGCTTCCTGGGGGATCCAACTTTGATTTGATTTTTATGATGATAGAGTCTTGGCTCTTAACTTTATGAAGCTCTTTATTGAACTGGAGGATGGGATTTTTCTTGTTTTCTTCATTTTGTAGATTTTTCTGAGATGCTCTACTTGGGGATTTTTATTCGGCCTTTTTCTGTTGTGGCCTCTATTGGGGAATGAAAGGTTTTTCTTTTATTTTCTTTTTTTGTTGAACCCCAGGGGATATGGAGACTTTGACTTCATATCTTCTTTAATTGATTTTTATTCTCCTTTTGAAATAACGGAGATTCTAGATGAATGTGCTCGATGACTCATGTGGTGATGAAGCTGAGTCGTGAGGTAATATTTTTGTTTTGCCTCTAGAGTAGGCAAGGATCCGTTTGGGAATCATCGAGCCTTTTCGTTGGCCCTTTTCCGATGTACCTTCGTTTATTGGGGTAGAAGGTTGGAGCTAGTTTCCTTGAAGCTCTTTTTTCTGCTGAAATGGTTTTGATTTCGCCTTTTCTTTCACGATTTTGATTTTTCTCGCGAGTTATTTGAAATCTGGCTTTTTGATATATCCCGTGTGCCTTTTTATTTTATTATAATAATTTTTTGTACACGTGGGCTTTTGGAATGTAAACAGAAATAACAACTTTTTATTTATTACTTCCCCTTTTTCTTTTTTTCGGGTGATACATTCAACCATTCTTAGACTAACAGAAAATATTTAGAAACATCCTAGTCATTAGCTTCTGGGCTAGAGTGGGAGGATGGTGCTGGCAAAGGGATGCGGCGGAGCATGCGGCGCTGGAACCTTGCCTGGGTCTGGACCAAATTTTCTATTTGGCAGTTCGTCCTTTCTTGCCTCATGCTCAGCTGACTGAACTGTTGTCGCATGAATTGGAATTGCCCTTCCATGTAGGCGTGCTCGTCATTCATACGTCGGTATAAGCCAGCGAAATCTGGATCATATGATTGCTGTTGGGACTCCGAAGTCGTGGGGATATCCTGTGGTATGTCGAAATCATGCATATCTAGTGAAATTGAGAGTATGGGGTTTAAAATGAACCTGAATCCTTGTCGATTAAGGATGTTCATGTGGACCAGTATTCCCCCATTAATCGGTTCTAGTTGGAGGCTAGCTGGGATGTCTTCTCCGTTAGTACATCCCCATATTCAGCTAAAGGGGTGAGAAAAGGAGCCATCATGATAGCTCCTGTTGAGCCACGAGTTCCATAATCCTTTAAGGCTTTCAGGAAAGCATACCCGGGGTTACATCGATGCCCCTGATGCATACAATAGACAATGAAGAGATCAGCCAACGTCACCTTTCCTTGACTTTTCTTTCGGCTATGTATGGTTCCAGCTAGCCATTTGTGGCATATGCGGAGCGGAGGAGAAAAAGCTGCACCCTTTAGATGTGACGGCAGGCTTTGTGCTCCGGTGAGGTCTTTCCAAATACTGGTGGTAGTGAGAGCAGCGGGTTTCTCATAGTATGCAGACCTATATTCTAGCATTCTCGTATCCGTTCATTGGCAAAAACCCATTATGACATTGAAGTCGTCCAACAGGGTGGTCCGATATGCCCCATCCATCCAATAAGAGATAGCTTGAGTAGGTGGCACTTCGGGGGTCATGGACGGCATCTCCACCAGATTGACAGAGGCAAGGAATTCCAGTGTGGCAATACGGTGGATTCGAGAGGGTGGCTCACGAAGCAGAAAATCCCATCCTATGTTTTGGATGAACCGTCTGACATCTTGATCCCAGCCAAATGTAGCTAGGATTTCAAAATCCAGACGTAGCATGGGATGCCAGGAATACTGTTGGATGTTTGCCAACCTTAGTTGATGTGATTCTGCCAGCAGGGTGTTGGTGATGGGAGCTCCTCTAGTGGAGGTCCGGGTGCGTTTCCTCCTAGATGAAGCCTCTCCATGCTCCATTTTGTGCCTTACTCACTCAAGAATGCTAGAAATGTGTAGAAAGGGAGAAGAAGCAAGATGGAATGGGATGCAAATGCAAGGATCTACGCCTAGGATTTATAGGAGAAGTCAGGAAGGTCAGGACGACCGTCTGGGGGTTGGGACGGCCGTCTCGACCCAACGGTTACCTTGGGACGGCCATCTGGGAAGTGGGACGGCCGTCTCACTCAAATTTTTTTTGCCCTGACACGAGCGTCTCAAATGTGGGACGGGCGTCCCACTTGAATTTTGCTGTTTGGGACGACCGTCTCGAGCTTTTCAAGTTGGTTTTCATGTTTTTTTATGAGAAGGAAGATAGGACTCTATTCATTGATGTTTTAATGCATGTAATGTTTCATGATATGTGTCCTATGATCTATTTTAGTTAATATTTCGAAAGTTTTAACTGATGTGCTTTGACTTCGGGCGTATTCTTGGTGTAGTATCCTTCTATCATCATGTTCTTCGATCAACAAGCTTAACTGTACTTATTTGTCGTATTAGACTTTTCTTGCTATAACCGAAGAGTAATCTTTTGTGCGTAGAGCAACTGCCATGTTAGTGCCCCTCTTCCTTTCCATAGGGATTTCAACCTTCCTATTGATCACTATGTTTCCA
This sequence comes from Sphenostylis stenocarpa, assembly GCA_963425845.1. Lineage (NCBI taxonomy): Eukaryota > Viridiplantae > Streptophyta > Magnoliopsida > Fabales > Fabaceae > Sphenostylis > Sphenostylis stenocarpa. The sequence continues at coordinate 19,705,918 of OY731406.1, forward strand.
CATTCCCCTTTATTACTTGAATGCTTTATAGTGAAATGGTCAAGAGAAGAGAAAGAAAAAGGATTTATAACAAGGGCTTGTGTTTTAGCGGGATATATTTTTTGTAATAGAGGTTTCTATAAGAATGGCTAGCCAAGGTTGGTCGGTGTTTAGGCTAGTTTAGACAAACATTTTGTTCTTATGATGTGGCGTTGTCGCTGCCGTCAAAACGAGACGGTCGAAGCGACGTGATGGTTTCGACTTTCCAATTTTCGCGTTTTTATTGGTGTGGTTACAACGCCTTTAGGTTGTCCGATAACCGGGCTGAACCTAGGGGCAAGGTTTTCGAAAAGGCGCTCTTGGATTGTCCGATAACCGGGCTAACCCAAGAACTGATTTTGAAGGGTTCTTCTGGAGTCGCCACCAATGTTTTTACCGGAAACATCGGAAAAGGAGTAAAAAGGCGTTGGTTTTCGAAAAACCAACTTTGGTCATTAGAACCAGAGTTGGGTAAGGGAGTTAGTTACGTGTAAGGGAAGTGTTAGTTCCCTTACGATGCCCCTTCTGGGGTCCCTATGATAAGCCAGCTATTTAAATAAGTAAACCGGTGAAAATACGCTTTTACCCTTTATTTGCGAAATTTAAAGTTATGACTACATGGTCCTAATATCTATTGCATAATTAAAAATAAAACAGTAAAAGGGAGAGGGAGAATGTAAAAAGCTCCGAGGCAAGCTTTATATTAATTTTCTGAAAACTAGGGTGCTTTTTGGCAGCCCTTCACTCTTTACAGCGCTAGGAATCTCTCGAAAACGCTATAAAAAACTCTAAAAAGCTCTCAGAAACTCCAGAAATGCTTCGGAGGGACTCTAGGAAGAGAATTTTATGAAGTGACAAGAGAGAGAATGGAAGAACTGTGTGAAATGAGGGGAATGGCGCGACTATTTATAGGGATTCGCGCCTGTCAGGTCGATACAGTCGTCTCGCCGTTCAAGACGGTCGTCTCGTAGAAAATCCCTCCTATTCTAATATGGGGCCTAATAGTCTCTCCTAATGGCTTCTTAGGCTTCATCCATCTTAAAAAAGGAGGTCTTATGGTCTTTATTATGAGGCCGGGCAAGATTTGGGGTCTATAGCTGCCCTCCCTTTACCCGACTAGTCGACTGTTGGCCTGTTGTTCCAAGGAGACCGACTAGAGGGTAAAGGAGTTGACCCTCTTGCCCGGTTGTCCTTCAGATGTTCCGTCTTTGTGGCGGTTGATCTTCCGGGAAAAAGTGTGCTTCCAGGATGCCTCTTCTAGCGGTAACTGATCCTTTCGGCTGATGAGTACGAACCCCCATCTGGTTTGACGAGTATGAACCCTCGCCCGGTAAGCCCCCTTTTGTAAGGCCTGATGAGTATACACCCCCATCTAGTGTTATGCCTCTGGATGCTCCTTCTTGCGGTAGTTGATCCTTTAGCTGTGGTGGCGGCTTACTGCTCTAGCTCATGCGCCTATGTTGAGATGTGTTCTCTCGTCTTCGTCTTTTCTGAGATTTGGTCGTCCGGTCTGTGCCGGGGATTTGGTGGTGTTCATCCAGCCTTGTTGATTACTAGGGATTCTTTGTTTTTTATCTTTTGATGGTGATCACCCGACGCTTGCTGGTTGGTCGGGAAGTATTTGTTTGTTGTTCGACTCTTGCTGGGTTGTCGAAGAATTGTTGGTCAAGGTGGTTTTTTAATCCTGCCTTTTTTTCGCGGTTTTGTCTCTTTTTTCTCGTGATTTTGGATTTTGGCTTTTTCGAGCGTATGTCTTTTTACTTTAAGCTTCTTTTGTTACGCCAACTTTTTGAAAGGGATAACAAAAATGCATGAAATAAAATTTTTATTAATAAGAAAAATTTATTTGTAGCAACTTATTCTATAAGCACTATCCCTAAGAAGGTGGGCTCTCGTCTGGAGACGATCCATAAGAGGGTGTAGACCCCAAATCTTGCCCCGCCTCCAAATAAAGACCAGAAGACCTCCTGTTTGAAGATGGAAGAAGCCTAACAAGCCATTAGGAGAGACTATTAGGCCCCATACTAGGATAGGAGGGAGTTTCTGTACAAAAAATAAGTTTTCTCGCCTTGTTCGGACGAGAACGCCGTCTGGATCTTCCAGACCGCCGTCTCGCCTCATGCAAATGGCGAGACCATCGTCTCGCTTGACGAGACGGCGGTCTCGCCACCTGCGAAGGACGAGAGGGCGGTCTCGTTTCCCCAGACGGCGGTCTCGCCATTTTGACAGGTCGAGACGGCGGTCTCGTTGGACGAGACGGTGGTCTCGACCCTGTCAGACAAGACTGGCGGTCTCGCCACCTGACAGCGCGAAAACCTATAAATAAGGGTCCTCCCCCCCTCATTTCCACACACCTCAAGCATTAGCTCTGCCTTCTCTCTAAAAACTTCTCTCTAGAATCCCTCCGACACATTTCCGGAGTTTCTAAGTGTCTTTGAGAGCATTGTTCGGCGTCTAGAAGAGTTTCTGACGTCTTGTAAAGTGAAGGACTGCCAAAAAGCACCCTCTTTTTTAAAGAAAAATATAAAAAGCTTGCTTCGGAGGTTTAATTTCTCCCTCTCTACTTTTAATGCTTTAATTTTAATTATGCAATAGATTAGGGCCATGTAGTCATCACTTTAAATTCCGCATAATAAAAAGGGCAAAAGCATATTTTCCGGTTTATTTATTAACAATAAAAGTTGGCTTATCATAGGGAACCCGAAAGGGGCGTAGTAAAGGAACTAATACTTCCTTTACCACGTAACCAACTCCCTTACCCAACTCTGCTTCTAATGACCAAAGTTGGTTTTCGAAAACCAACGCCTTTCAAAAACCTTTTCCGATGTTTCCAGTAAAAACGTCGGTGGCGACTCCACAGAACCCAAAATAAATAAGTCCTTGGGTTAGCCCGGCTATCGGACAACCCAAGGACACCTTTCGAAAACCGCGCCCCTAGGTTAGCCCGGTTATCGGACAACCTAAAGGCGTTGTAACCACCTACAAGAAACGCGAAAACAAGAGGGTCGAAAAAACCATCGCGTCGCTCCGACCGCCTTTTCTCTTTTTTAAGACGGCGGCGACAGATGGCGACTCCACTGGGGAAGCCTCGAGAGTTGATCCCATTTAGTGATGGGCCGGCTTAAAAAAAAAAATAAGTAAACCAAGAAAATAACACTTTTGCCCTTAACTTGTATTATAACATGTTTTAAATGCTTGGCTTTAATAACTGTTGTTTGTTTACAATTATGCAAATTGTTTGATATACAAAATGTACACAAACCCTTGCACACAACAGTTCCCTCTATACCCAGGGGCAAGTGAGATAACCATAGGGAGTGGGTGGCAGGTACGGTTCGCTGTAGTGAGGGCCTTGAGCCCACCAGTGTGATCGGAAACCACCACTCAAGGTGATAACCTTCCTCTTTTGGCAATAAGACTGACTATGGCCTTAGTGCTAAGCATGGTCGGACGGCTGGAGAGTGGGGACCCTATAATGGGGGCACCTTGGGGGCCTTAGCCTGGTGAGAACAGTTAGAACCAACCCTTGCCAATGCACTTTTCTACAGGAAAACCCTACCTCGTGATAAAAATGAAATCTCGCCTGTTCGGGATGATTGAATTGTGTGTGCATATGATTGTTGCATTTGTATGTTGCATAGCATAAACAAACAACAAAAATAAAATCATAAAAAATATTTTTGCAATAAACACCCTTATCTCGGACAGTCTACCTTTTAGCTAGCCTGGTTTCAGGTTCTTTGTAAGCTAAGTAGCCACGCAGTTCCGACAAAAGAGATAAGGGACGCTAAATATTCTTTCGCATAAAGCCATATTTTATCTCGGACAGTCTGCCTTTTAGCTAGCCTAGTTTCAGGTTCTTTGTAAGCTAAGTAGCCACGCAGTTCCGACAGAAGAGATAAAAGGCTAAAAAAAATAAAAATAAAATAATAAAATAATAATAACGAAATCAAAACGTTTATAAAAATAATTTTGACAAAGTCGTATCATTCATATCACATTATATGTGGAAAAACCAAGAGAGAAAATAAGTGCATAAGGAAAGTATGCATACGCATCATTTTGATAAATCCCTAAAAAATGGGTCTTAGGAGCGTTTTTTAGGAAAATTACTGGGCCAAATCCCCTTTGGCAATTTGTAGCTTGGTTCTTCACCCTTTTCTCTTCGTCTTGATATGCTGTGCGTCCAAATCGGACATCCCAGTCAAAAGTTATCGCACTTTGAACATCTACCGCCCTTTTGTACTGGTGCATGCATAAATACATTCATTCTAGGGAGCACTAGATATCCCTAAGACAATGGCGAAAGAGGCCCCGAGCACATTTGTGACCTTCGCGACAAGGAAGGGACAAGTGTACTAAGGTGTGATGGTGATTCCCATTATACTTGTCAAGTCTGTGATGGGGAAAGAACCATTACACCAAGGTGGGTAGGATACCCCACAAAGCATAAACTTTAAGGAGGATACCTAAGCCATAGTCTTAAGGAATATCCATCTCATAAATCATTCATTTTAAACAATAAAAATCTTTTTGCATTCTAGAAAGCGGTTGGTATTCTTCATGCCCTCATCCGCATACAAAAAAACACAAAATCCCAAACACTATCATACATCATGTTAGAAAATAAAACATAAAAACAAACACTTACATACATGCATCCACCAAACTTCATCCTCATAACATGCATCTAATAATAGACAGCTGAAGAAAGTGGATATTCCTCAATGTCATGGAAAGAGGTTAATGCACGGGAAGTCAGAAAGAAAATAAATAGAAATTCTAATATGCCTATGGGTTCATTTAGGCCTCTCCACTTTTTAAAACAAAATGTACTTCGAAACATTACATTGAGGAATGTACACTGTCTAGATGAAATAAATAAAATTGTTTGTTTTCATCATCTCAATCGTCTATCGCATTCATGAATTGCATTCATAAATTGCATTCATTCTCACTTTAATAATAATAAGATAATAAAAAGAAAGGATTAGTCGATGTGCTTTCCGCAAATCAGAATAAGATGAAGAGCAAACATTTTGTCATCAAGTTTTTCCCAACGGTTGATCTGCCTAAGGAGGATAATAAGCCTCAACCGTTGGTCATCTGAGTAAATAAAGGAGAGGGGGCAGGGGCAGGGGCGAGGGCGTCATCGCGTTTGTTCATGCCTCCCACCTCAAATAAAGTTGTACCATGGAGATACGCAAAAATATCGTCCATCAATGAAGATATCTCCAGCATAGTCGGCATTTGGGGGCAAAATTAGAAATGTAAGAATCTATTCCCCCAAGGAGTTGTAAGATGACGCTCCTACAAATAAAGAAAAAATAAAGACCGAAGAAAAACATAATCCAAAGAGGAAATTGAAGAGACTTTGGATTCATGACGCTAAGGCAGTTCTTTCAACGCTCCACCAAAAGAGACAAACTCAGGGTAGGCGACAAGCTAGTCACAGTTTGAGCTAGAGACGACATTCAGATCAGCAAATCGTCTGCCCTACCTTGAATGGATGCGACTGAAAAGGACCATTGAAATATCTTTTGCTAATATGAAAAGACTTCCCCAACAATATTAAGGTTACCCACATGATGAGAAAATATGGATGCCGCCCAAACCAAGGGCTCATTAGAAACTCTCAAGGAATAAGGGAGCCACCAAATTTTAAAGACAATCCTTTGAAGCTTACCCTACAAAGGATCAAGCTTCACGGAGAAAAGGGAAGTCTCCCCTCTGCGCCTCGAATCAAATTTTCCCAAATAAAGGGGTTCAAGCGTCAAAAGCGACTTTAGTCATTAGGTGTTCTCCTTCTAATTCTTAGGGTTTGTAAATCCAATGACTATTAAAGATTACCCCTCGGGGCTAGCCCGACCCCCGAGCATTGTAGGGCACACATTTCCCTATTAATTACAAAGAATGTCATTCTTACTATATGCTTCTCTTCTCGCTATTAATGTCTAAACCTCATTAATAACCATGTTTAAGCAAACGTTTTCAAAAGTGTGTCAAAGTAATCAAAATGCGCCATTGACCAAAATAAAAGTCAAATCCATCACCACTGATTGACTGGAAGCACAAAATAAAGTTTTACCTCGTCATAAATAAAGTCGTGTTTCGCCAATGTTGAACAAAAAGAAAAGAAAATCAAAGAAGCCCATAAAAGCTAAAGGCCAAAAAAAGAAAGAGGGCAAGGTACCCGGTAGGAAACCCATTAAGGGGGCTACGCAAAAGTTAGGGTAAACCCGCTAGGAAACCCGAACAACCATAAAGGGTAGCCTGGGCAAAAGTTAGGGTTACAAAATAAAGTCCGCTAGGTTTCCAAAGCAAGAAAAAAGAAACCTAAACAAAAGTTAGGATAAAACAAAACACAACATCCTAAGCTGAAAACCCAAAGGGCAGACTAGGGAAGTCAATCAGTCATAGCAAGCGCCATAGAATAAGATGCCACTCCATAAACAAAACGTTTGTTTAAACTAGCCTAAACACTTTAACCAACCTTGGCTAGCCGTGCTTACAAAAACCATTTTTTTGTCAAAATAAAACAAATCTAAAACACAAGCCTTTGAATTAAATATCATCTTCCTTCTTTTCTCTTGACCCTTACCACTACGACATTCTAGTAAGTAGTAGGGAAATGTGGAGATAGTAATCAATATGAGGATTGACATCCCCAAGGAAAGGGAGGGGCGCACTGACATGGCAAGTCGCTCTACAATCAACACAATCATTCTTCGGTCATGAAAAAATCGAGACGGCAAAATCGGTACAACCTATTCCGTCAGCGAAAGCACATAACGTCAGAAGCTCATCAGAAGTAAAAGCACATTAGTTAATCCTTTTGAAAAATTAATTGAAATAGTATTATAGGATGCATATCACAAACATTGCATACATGCATAGGGTCCTTTCTCTCAAAAAGAAAAGAGAAATGAGAACAATAAAAAGAATAATGCCTGCTAGGAGATTCTTAGGCAAAAGATAGGGTAGCCCGCTAGATCGAAAACCCGCAAAGGGCGGTCTAGGCAAAAGTTAGGGCATTCATTAAAAAGGAAAAAGCCCGCTAAGATATCCTAGGCAAGAATTAAGGCAGCCCGCTAGACCGAAAACCCCAAAAGGGCGGTCTAGGCAAAAGATAGGGCTAAACCAAAAAAATGAATAAAAGAGAGGGGTCCTTCATCATAATCATAAAAACTCCAGCAGGTGAATGCCAGTCACTTTTCCATATGCATCAATCAAAAAGAATAGATTGCATTTAAGGCATCCACACACAAGTAGTCGCACAAAACGACTTTGTCAATGTCAAAAATGAAAGAAATAAAATTTACTTCAGACAAATAACAAAAAACAAAAAGCATTCATGCATATAAGGAGGCTAGCTCCATGTTTGTGATTGAAAACAGGATCACTGAGACTGAGTCTCCAAATAATGCCCTCAAGAAAATGAAGCCAGTCGTCAATCAAGCGACTCAGCAGAATAAGAGCTCCAGCTACCATCCTTCTACCCAGAAAAGAAGGCACAAAAAAGTAATAAGTCTCCAAACATCGCTCTCCCTCACGAAAGAAGAGCGAGTTGTCATAAGAAGCTTCCAGAAGTCAAAGCTCCAATCATCACCCAATAAAAGAGGGCACAATCATCAGACATCATAAAAGAAAAGCCGACGGAAAGGCTTAGTCATCCCCAAGAGGATCCCTACCTACTCTGAAGGCAAAACAAAAACACTCCTCACGGCTCAGCATTACCACTACATGAGTCATCGAGCACACTCACCCAAAGTCTCCTCCACACTCCCCAATGGAAAATAAAGGCTTCAAGAGCCCATCATCATCAACAGTCAAAAGAGTCCATATCATTAAGGGCTAAACAAAAAGAAAGAAGAAAAGAAAAAAGAAAAAAAAACCCTTGCATCCCCAGCAGATGTCCGAAAAGGCCATGACAGAGGGGGCCGAATAAAAATCCTCAAATGGATCTCCAAAAAATTCTACAAAAAGGAATCAGAAATTCCCATCCCCCAGTGGAATAAGAGCTTCACAAGTATAGCTCGCATCAACATCAATCAAGGAGCCAAGACTCCATTCCTAGAAAAGAAAAATCAGATCCCTAGGAAGTCAGCTAATTCCCTGGTGGATCACCAAAGAAAGAAAACTTCATCCCTAATGGACCCACCAAAAAGAAGGAAAAAGCCAGCGTAATAAAAAGAGACTAAAAAGTAAAAAGGCTTACGCATTATCCCCATTAAAAAGCCAGATTTCAAAATCGCGATAAAAAGGAGATAAATCGCGGAAAAAAGGCGAAATCAATCATAACCTTTAGGCAATCAATAAAATCCCTAAGTGGGTCACCGCAGAAAAGGAAAAATCAACGAAAAAGAAGGAATAAAAAATCCCAATGAAACAAGAGTATCGGCAAAGCCAGCTCATACCAACAACATCCAACAAGGAGTCAAAACTCCATTCCCTTAGGGGGCAAATCAAAATTAGATCCCCGGGAAGGCAATCAATTCCCCGGTAGATCACCAAAAAGAGAAAAATCATCCTCAGTGAGCCTACTGCAAAACAAAACTTCAGATTCATTCTCAGAATGTCATATGCATAGGCAAGACCTGCCAAGCAAGAGCTAGCATCCCCATAAGGGAATATTAGCCTAGTAAGAGGCAAAACAAATGCAGCCAAAAGTCTTCACTTCCGATGAAGCATCTGCCTACTCAGAGGCATTACTAGAAACTCAATGGAGTATCTGCCTGCTCAGAGGCACCATCAAAATCAACAAATTTTCAAATGGATATCCGCCTACTCAAGAGGCGTCACCAAGATCAATAAATCCCTAGAGGATTCCTACCTACCTAAGAGGCACTCATAAAAAAATCCCCGACAACCAGCAAAGTCGGATGACAAATACCAAAAGATCAAAACAAAGAATCCCAAGCAACCAACAAGGCTGGATGAACACCAAAAGAATCCCCCGCATAGACCGGACGACCATTCCCAGAAAAAGACAAACAAAAACAAAGAAAGCACATCACAACACACGGCGCATGAGCTACTCGAGCAGTAAGCTGCCACCACCACCAGTCCTACGCAACGGACTGTACCAGCCTGATAGGGGGTTTATACCTATCAACCAGCACACAAGGAGTGCCTAAAAGGCGCATGAGCCACCTGAGCAGTAAGCCGCCACCACCACCAGTCCTACGCAACGGACTGTACCAGCCTGATAGGGGGTTTATACCTATCAACCAGCACACAAGGAGTGCCTGAAAGGCGCATGAGCCACCTGAGCAGTAAGCCGCCACTACCAGCCTGATGGGGGGTTCATACCCATCCAGTCCCACACAACGGACTGTACCAGCCTGATGGGGGGTTCATACCCATCCAGTCCCACACAACGGACTGCAACTACCAGCCTGATGGGGGGTTCATACCCATCAACCGAAGGATCGGCTACCGTCAGAAGGAGTATCCCAGAAGTGCACGAATACACAATTTTCCCCAAAAGATCACCCGCCGCAAAGACGGAACATCTGAAGGGCAACCGCGCAAGAGGGTCAACTCCTTTACCTTCCTGTCAATCTGTCTGGCACAACAGACCAACAGTTAACTAGTCAGGTAAAGGGGGGGCAGCTGTAGACCCCAAATCTTGCCCGGCCTCCAAATAAAGACCAGAAGACCTCCTGTTTGAAGATGGAAGAAGCCTAACAAGCCATTAGGAGAGACTATTAGGCCCCATACTAGGATAGGAGGGAGTTTCTGTACAAAAAATAAGTTTTCTCGCCTTGTTGGGACGAGAACGCCGTCTGGATCTTCTAGACCGCCGTCTCGCCACCTGCGAAGGACGAGACGGCGGTCTCATTTCCCCAGACGGCGGTCTTGCCATTTTGACAGGTCGAGACGGCGGTCTCGTTGGACGAGACGGCGGTCTCGAACCTGTTAGACGAGAGTGGCGGTCTCGTCCCTGTTAGACGAGAGTGGCGGTCTCGCCACCTGACAGCGCGAAAACCTATAAATAGGGGTCCTCCCCCCCTCATTTCCACACACTTCAAGCATTAACTCTGCCTTCTCTCTAAAAACTTCTCTCTAGAATCCCTCCGACGCATTTCCGGAGTTTCTGAGTGTCTTTGAGAGCATTGTTCGGCGTCTAGAAGAGTTTCCGACGTCTTGTAGAGTGAAGGGCTGCCAAAAAGCACCCTCCTTTTTAAAGAAAAATATAAAAAGCTTGCTTCGGAGGTTTAATTTCTCCCTCTCTACTTTTAACGCTTTAATTTTAATTATGCAATAGATTAGGGCCATGTAGTCATCACTTTAAATTCCGCATAATAAAAAGGGCAAAAGCATATTTTTCGGTTTATTTATTAACAATAAAAGTTGGCCTATCATAGGGAACCCGAAAGGGGCGTAGTAAAGGAAATAATACTTCCTTTACCACGTAACCAACTCCCTTACCCAACTCTGGTTCTAATGACCAAAGTTGGTTTTCGAAAACCAACGCCTTTCAAAAACCTTTTCCGATGTTTCCGGTAAAAACGTCGGTGACGACTCCACAGAACCCAAAATAAATAAGTCCTTGGGTTAGCCCGGTTATCGGACAACCCAAGGACACCTTTCGAAAACCTCGCCTCTAGGTTAGCCCGGTTATCGGACAACCTAAAGGCGTTGTAACCACCTACAAGAAACGCGAAAACAAGAGGGTCGAAAAAACCATCGCGTCGCTCCGACCGCCTTTTGTCTTTTTTAAGACGGCGGCGATAGAGGGGAACTGCCGGTACATATGTCTCCGGAACTCTGCCTGGTCTTGGACTTCATCGCGATACTCCTACTGGAAGACCGCCCAGTCTTGCCTCATCCCCTCTTGGCACTGGTATATTGTCTCCAGTCTCGTGTCGAAGGCCTCCTGCCTTAGGGACATCTGCTCCTGTCTCACAGACATCTGATCGAATTGCTGGCGCAAATCATAGATATTACGGTTTACGCCAGCGAAGTCATCTGTGTACTATTGTTGTTTTTGTTGTTGTTGTGGTTGTTGGAACTCGGGAAGTGTTGGGAGATCGTGCATTGCCACGAGGTCCCGGAGGTCCAAAGTGATATCCAGGGAGGGATGGAGGATCAGCTGGGTCCCGTGGCGCAACAGCATCCCCATGCTGACCAGGACCGACCCGTTGATGGATTCGGGTCGGAGGCTGGAGGCCAGTTCTTCCCGGCCACTGCATCCCCATTTCTCTGCCAGGGGGGTAATGAGGGGAGCCATGAGGACGGCTCCCACTGGCCGACTCCCGAAGTCCTTGAGGGCCTTCAGGAAGAAATAGCCAGAGTTGCATTGGCGCCTCTGGCTCATACAGTAAAGGACGAGCAGGTCTAGAAGGGTTACCTTTCCCTGGCTCTCTTTCTGCCCGTGGATGGTCCCCGCCAGCAGCTTGTGGCAGATACGGAGGGTTGGGGGGAGTGCTGAGCCCTTCATCAGTGTGGGCAAAGGGGCGCCCTGGTGAGCTCCTCCCACATCTAGCCGGCGGTGAGGTTGGTGGGGCGCGCGCAGATGGCCTCCTAGTAATCCCGGGTCAGCACGTCCCCGGGCTGGACGAACCCAATGTTCACATTGAATTCGTCGAGGGTGGTGGTCCGATACATCCCACCCATAAAGTATGTCACCATCTTGGTTGGTGACAGGCCTGGGACCATGGCGGGAGTCTCGGCGTAGGAGATGGAGGCAAGAAACTCCAACACTGCCTGGGGATACACGTGGGTAGGTGGAGACTGTAGGAGGAAGCCCCACCCAATGCTGTCAATGTGGGCCCGAACGTCGTCCTCCCATCCAAATTCGGCTTGAATGTCGAAGTCTAATTTGACCATGGGGTGCCATGTGTACCCTCTAATATGCTCTAGACGAGCCTGGTGCAGTGGAGAGAGCTAAGTGGGGTCCTGGGGGACAGGTGCTGAGGAACTGCTAGGGCCAGCAGAACCTCTTCTCTTCCTGGATTGGCTTCCACGGTGCATTTTCACGGTAAAGTGCTCGAGAGTGAGAGAATAGAGATTTCGGGTGCAGAGGAGGTGTGGAGAACCCCCAAGACCCCTCCTCTATTTATAGGGGGAAAATTGAAATCGGGACCGCTGTCTGGGAAGTCCAGACGGCGGTCTCGATTTTGCGCAAGTCGAGACGGCCGTCTGGGACCTCGAGACGGCAGTCTTGACTTTGGCCTTAAGCGAGATGGCCATCTCGCCAAGCGGGACGACGATCTCGTTTTTAGCCAAGTTGAGACTGCGGTCTTGTTGGTCGAGACGACGGTCCCAATTTTATGGAGATCGAGACGGCGGTCTGGTAATGCGAGACGGCCGTCTCGATTTAAAGGTTTTTTTTAAAGGAAATAGGACCTGGTTCAAAAACATTTTATGCATGCAATGTTTTCATGTTTGATGTCCTATAATGCCTACTTCAATTAGTTTTTCAGAAGGATTTAACTGACGTGTCTTGTAGCGTCGAATGCCCTCTGATTTGCGTTCTCGTGTTTGGTTGTACCATGCTGGACTTCTTGTGACCGAAGGATAATTTGCTTTTTCTTTTTCTTTCTTTTTGTAGAGCACTCTTTGCCATATAATGTCCCTTTTCTCCATTCTAGGGGTTTCAATCCTCTTGTTGACTATACGCCTCCATATTCCCAAATTATATTATTAGAATATTGTTATGAGGGTCAAGAGAAAAGAAGTAAAGAGGTAAATTCAATGGCTTGTGTTTTAGAAGGTTGATTTTTTTTAGAAAAAGGTTTTGTAAGAATGGTTGGCTAGGGTTAGGCTTAGGTGTTTAAGCTTTTTGTCTAAGCAAGCATTTCCCCTTTTTGTACTTGCGCTTTAGTCTTATTTCCATTGCTTTTTATGGCTAGTTGATTTCCCTAGATCGCCCTTCTGGTTTTCGAACTAGGATATTGTGTTTTGGCCCTATCTTTTGTCTAGGTTCTTTCTTTTGGTATTTTTTGGGAATCCTAGCGGACCTTATTTTGTAACCCTAACTTTTGCCTAGGCTACCCTTTATTTTTGTTCGGGTATCCTACCGGGTTGACCCTATCTTTTGCGTAGCCCCCTTAGTGGGTTTCCTACCGGGTATTTTGCCCTTTTCTTTGGCCTTTGGCTTCTATGGGCTTTTTTTTTTCTTTTTTTGTGTATTTATTTTTTGTTCACAATATTGGCGATGCATGACTTTCTTTATGGTGAGGTAAAACCTTATTTGGTGCTTCTAATCAACTAGCTTGATTGTAATGGCAATGGCGAATTTTGATTATTTGGACGCGCTTTTTATTCTTCTTTTTTTTTTTTTTTGCTTACTTAGACAAGGTTATTGTGAGGTCTAGTCATGAAATAGCAAGACACTACTGCAAAAAAGGCTTTTTACATCGGTTAAAATGGGCTTTCTACGTCGGTTAAAGCGGCGACATAGATACGGGGGTCATAGAAAGTAAGTCTTTCTACGTCGGTTCCTAATAACCGACGTAGAAAGCCCTACTTTCTATGAGCTATTATGATCGGTCAAACTGGTTCTGATCGGTCATAGAGCTATACTGATCGATCATAGCTGGTTCTGATCGGTCATAGGGCGACTTTCTACGTCGGTTAGTCAGGGAACCGACGTAGAAAGTCTTACTTTGTATGAGCTATTCTGATCGGTCATAACTGGTTCTGATCGGTCATAATACTTTCTATGTCGGTTAACACTGATAACCGACATAGAAAGTCTTACTTTCTAACTTTCTATAACCCCAGTATCTATATCGGTTAACAGTAACCGTGATTGTATGTGTTATCAATGTCGGTTATGCCTATAACCGACATAAAATGTTAAACTTTCTACGTCGGTTATGTCAATACCCGACGTAGAAAGTACTTTCTACGTCGGGTAATGGCATAACCGACGTAGAAAGTGTTATTTTTTTTTTTTTAAATCTGCATTTTCTTCACAGATGCTACCTTTCTTCGAGTAGACCTGCCTATTCATCACAGTTCCAGACAAATATTCACAGATCCAGTACAGACAGATATGCACAGTTCATATATAAATTTGCTACAGATATATATCCAGTACAGAGAGATCATGTTGCAGACGAGATATGTACATATGAAACACATTGAAATCAATATATGTACAGACAGATCCAGTTCCGAGACAGTTCATTTACTTAAACGAATGTAAATTTCCTAACTTAAATCAATTCAATCTAAATTGTTACAAGTCAAATTTCCTATGAAGATTGAATGCTTAAAAGGAAAGAAGCCCACTGCTCTCTAATATCGTCTAAGACTTCAATCTTCATTGGAGATGAGTCTCGTAAATTCCTACATATTGAAACATTTCGATTTAGAAATCATTTACATAATTGGCATATTTGACTTAATTATAGTATATTTACCTCCCTCCACGTGTCAAGAATATTTTTGGCTATGATGGTGTGCATGTGCTTCATCACATAATACCCGCACTCATGGCTTCCAGGTTGGCGTGGACACTACAAGTTAAATACATGTCGGATTAACTTTAAATGACAAATTGAACAACAGTAAGAGGTGTTTGGTCACCTTTGGTGCAATATACGTCAATTTCTTTCTAGCATGAGATGGAAGGCCTTGCAACCTTAGGTGAGCTTCCAAAGCTCTACAAAAGGACAAATAATTTTGGTGTAAGTAGTGCACATATGATACAACAATTAAAAAAACCAAACTTACGCGTCTATGTGCTTTCTAATATCCAAATCATTTGGTTTCTTGTGTAATGAACACAAGAGAATCACAAGAAATTGCCGAGGAACAATGATTATGAGCTCGCCAATGACCCCCGCACGTTGAAATAATATTAGTAAAATTTCAGTTTTACATAAATGTGCATTAATTTATAAGATGTATACTTACCGATGCAAGTAAGGTGCTAAGTAGACTTCTTTGCCCCCAGTTTGAAATGCCTCTATTAAGTACGTTTGCACCTCTTCAGCTTTATTCCCAACGGATCGAATGACAACAGGGTCAACAAATCCATAGAGAAAGCGGATCTTCCTCTCAACACACAAACGATGTAAATACCTTCAACATTGAAAATAAATAAAGTTATAAAATAATGTACCAGTGAGAATATAAAAAATATGTAAATATACTTACATTTCCCAAAGTTGCAACACTGATACACATAGCATATCAGTACCAACGAGAATATCAAAAATATCCCTTTGGAGTAAGAAAAAAGGGATCGTCTTGGTCCCGCATACGACTTCGGGTGGCATATCTAACCGTATGGGAGTGGTCCCGATAGTCGTCGCCGATGCACCGACTCGTTGTAAAGCGAGATGGTGGTGGTGGTGATTCATGCACAACTTCCTTTGCTTTTTCAGCCTCTTTCTATACAAGTACCAAAAATCAATAACATTAATATACATCAACCTATCAAAAAATAATAAGTACGTTCAATGCATAAATCAACCTGTGCATGTGTTGGGATGAGTCTTGTTAATGAAACCGGCCATAAGATAAAATGGCCAGGTGCCTGTCCCACTTGTTTGAACATCTTCGATGGGAATAGGGATTGGGGCAGACAGCATCCCGGACATCTACAACCACCACTCCGATCATATCATCTCCAATACTCGGTGGTGGATGGTTGACCCCAATGCATACATTTTCCCTAAGGTAAACAAAGGATAAAATATGTTAGACTATATAATGCTTAACAACTGTACCAAATACATGTCAAAGATATAATACGTACAGTATGCCACCAAATGCTCGGGAGGACCCGCAACATACAACCGACAGTCGATAGTGTCGTAGGAGCAACCTCTGCCCCTCTATCGGGAGCATCACAACTCTCCTTTGTGCTCGACATGAATCGGGGATGCCTCTCGTGCGGGGACGGAAGGTTGAGAGGACAAAGATGCCAACTCTGCTCGCATTGAGCTCAATAACTCTGCCTTCAAGTCGAGTACACCTCATCTCGAATCTCCTTCCTAATTTGTTGTTTGAGGGACTCAAACTCTTGCTCATTCGAGCTGCCTCAAAGAAGGAGTTGCCACGGGTGGGGCACCAAAGTCCTGTCGATGCCCACCCTCGTCCGAGCACCACGAACACGTCCAGGATGCTCTGGGGTACCAATGGCCACTGCCAATATATCCTGACGGCCATGTGGGTGGAATGATCCCTGAGTGCTCTGCTCAACCAACTCATCCTACAACACAAACGAATGATTTTTTAGCAAATACAAATGCCTATTGTAGTATAACATATATGTAGACCCCAAATCTTGCCCGGGCTCCAAATAAAGTCAGAAGATCCCCTATTCGAAGACGGCCGAAGCCTAACAAGCCACTAGGAGAGACTATTAGGCTCCCGTACCAAGATAGGAGGGTTTTTTTTGGCCCAAAATAAAGATTCTCGCGTTGAAAGGGACTTCCGGGTCGAGTCTCGCTCAAGCGACTGATGTACTCGCTTGAGCGATGGATGCCTCAAACAAAGGGACTTCGGAGTCGAGTCTCGCTCAAGCGATCGATGTACTCGCTTGAGCGACGGATGCCTCAAACAAAGGGAACTCCGGGTCAAGTCTCGCTCAAGCGACGGATTTCTTGCTTGAGCGAGCGAAGGACGAGACGGCGGTCTCGTTTTTCCAGACGGCGGTCTCGTTGCCTACAAAAACGAGACGGCGGTCTCGTTGGACGAGACGGCGGTCTCGACCCTGTCAGACGAGAACGGCGGTCTGGACCCTGACAGCGCGAAAAACTATAAATAGGGGTCCTCCCCCCCTCATTTCCACACAAAAAAAAACAGTAGCTCTCCCTTCTCTCTAGATTTTCTCTCTCTAAGAATCTCTCCGAGGCATTTCCGGAGTTTCTGAGCGTCTCTAGGCATAGATCGAGCGTTCTAAATCTTCTTAAGAATCCCTCCGAGGCATTTCCGGAGTTTCTGAGAGTTGTAGAGTGAGAGGGCTGCCACAAAGCACCCTTTTTTAAAGAATATAAGAAAGCTTGCTTCGAAGGTTCATAAACCTCTTTCTTTACTTTACCGCTTTCATTTAAATTATGCAATAGACGTTAGGGCCATGTAGTCATAAATTTAAATACCGCATAATAAAAGGGTAAAAGCGCAATTTTCTAGTTTATCAATAAAAATAAGCCGGCCTATCATAGGGAACCCGAAAGGGGCGTCGCAAAGGGACTAATACTCCCTTTGCACGTAACCAACTCCCTTACCCAACTCTGGTTCTAATGACCAAAGTTGGTTTTCGAAAACCAACGCCTTTTTAAAACCCCTTTTCCGATGTTTATGGTAAAAATATCGGTGGCGACTCCATAGAACCCAAAATAAATAAGTCCTTGGGTTAGCCCGGTTGTCGGACAACTCAAGGACACTTTTCGAAAACCTCGTCTCTAGGTTAGCCCGGTTATCGGACAACCTAAGGACGTTGTAACCACCAATAAAAAACGCGAAAACAAGAGGGTCGATAAAACCATCGCGTCACTCCGACCGCCTCTTTTTGACGGCGGCGACAGATGGCGACTCCACTGGGGAAGCCTAGAGAGTTAATCCCATTTAGTGATGGGCCGGCTTAAACAATAAATAAACCAAGAAAATAGCGCTTTTACCCTACCTTGTATTATAACATGCTTTATTGTCTGGCTTTCAATAAACTGTTGTTTGTTTATACTTACGCAAATTGATTGAGATATAAACTGCACACAAGTCCCTTGCACACTACAGTTCCCTCTATACCCGGGGGCAAGTGAGAAAACCATAGGGAGTGGGTGGCAGGTACGGTTCGCTGCAGTTAGGGCCTTGTGCCCACCAGTGTGATCGGAAACCACCACTCAAGGTGATAACCTTCCTCTTTTGGCAACAAGACCGACTCTGGCCTTAGTGTTGAGCATGGTCGGACGGCTGGAGAGTGGGGACCCTATAATGGGGGCACCTTGGGGGCCTTAGCCTGGTGAGAATAGTTAGAACCAACCCTTGCCAATGCACTTTTCTGCAGGAAAACCCTACCTCGTGATAAAAATGAATTCTCGCCTGTTCGTGGATGATCGAATTGTGTGTGCATATGTCTGTTGCATTTGACTATTGCATAGCATAAACAAACAACAGAACAAAATCACCAAAAAAATATATATTTTACAAATAAACACCCTTATCTCGGACAGTCTGCCTTTTAGCTAGCCTGGTTTCAGGTTCTTTGTAAGCTAAGTAGCCACGCAGTTCCGACAGAAGAGATAAGGGACGCTAAATATTCTTTCGCATAAAGCCACATTTTATCTCGGACAGTCTGCCTTTTAGCTAGCCTGGTTTCAGGTTCTTTGTAAGCTAAGTAGCCACGCAGATTCGACAGAAGAGATAAAAGGCTATAAAATAAAAAGCAATAAAAATCAAAATAAAAATCCAAAAAAAAATAAAATAAAATAAAATAATAATAACAAAATCAAAACATTTATAAAATAATGTTGACAAAGTCGTGTCATTCATATTGCATCATGCCATAAGTGAAAAAACAAGAGTGAAAATAAATGCATAAGGAAAGTATGCATACGCATCATTTTAATAAACCTCTCAAAAATGTGTCTTAGAGGCGTTTTTTGGGAAAAATACTGGGCCAAATCCCCTTCGTGAATTTGCAGTTTGGTTCTTCACCTTTTTCTCTTCGTTTTGGTATGCTGTACGTCCAAATCGGACATCTCGAGTCAAGAGTTATGCCACTTTGAACATCTCGCTGCCTTTTGTAATGGTGCATGCATAGATACATTCATTCTAGGGACCACTAGATATCCCTAAGACAATGGCGAAAGAGGCCCCGAGCACATTTGTGACCTTCGCGGCAAGGAAGGGACAAGTGTACTAAGGTGTGATGGTGACCCCCATTATACTTGTCAAATCCGTGATGGGTAAGGAACCATTACACCAAGGTGGGTAGGATACCCCACAAAGCGTAAGCTTTAAAGAGGATACCTAAGCCATTGTCTTAAGGAATATCCATTTCATAAATCATTCATTTTAAACAATAAAAATCTTTTGGCATTCTAGAAAGCGGCTAGTATTCTTCATGCTGTCATCCTCATGCAAAAAAAAAAACACATAAAATCCCAAACACTATCATACATCATGTTAGAAAATAAAACATGATAATGTTTAGGAAAAACAAACACTTGCATACATGCATCCACCAAACTTCATACATCTAACAATAGACGAGTTGAAGAAAGTGAACATTCCTCAATACCATGAAAAGAGGGTAAGGCATTCGCATGCCATGCACAAAAAAAGAAATTAAATAGAAATTCTAACCCGCCTATTTAGGCTTCAAAACATTGCATTGAGGAATGTACACTATATGGACGAAATAAATAAAATTGTTTCTTTTCATCATCTCTCTCAACCGTCTATTGCGTTGCATTCATGAATTGCATTCATTCTCATAATAATAAGATAATAAAAAGAAAGGATTAGTCGATGTGCTCTCCGTGAATTAGAATAAGATGGAGAGTAAGCCTTCGTCATCAAGTTCTCTCCAACGGTTGATCCGCCCAAGGAGGATAATAAGCCTCAACCGTTGGGTATCCGAGTTAATAAGGAAGAAGGGGCAAGGATATCGTTACATTTGTTCACCCCATACATCAAATAAGGTTGCACCATGGAGATACGCAAAAACACTCGCCCATTAACAAGAATATCTCCACAATAGCCGGCATTGGGGGCAAAATTAGAAATGGAAGAATCTACTCCCCGAGGAGCTACCGAGACAATGCTCCCAAGAATAAAGGAAAAATAAAAAGACCGAAGAAAAACATAATCCAAAGAGGAAACTGAGAAGACTTTGGACTCATGACGCTAGGCAATAAGCTGGTCACAAAGACGACATTCGGATCAGCAAGTCGTCTATCCTACTTTGAATAAAAGCGGCTAAAAAGGACCTTCGAAATACCTTTTGCCAATATAAAAAGACTTCCCCAACAATATGAAGGTGGCCCACGAGATAAGAAAATATGGATGCCGCCCAAACCAAGGGCTCGTTAGAAACTCTCAAGAAATAAGAGAGCCACCAAATTTTAAAGACGATCCTTTAAAGCATTACCCTATAAAGGATCAAGCTGCACAACGGAGAAAAGGGAAGTCTCCTTCGCACCTCAAATCGAGATTCTCCCGAGTAGAGGGATTCAAGCGTCAAAAGCGACTTTAGTCATTAGGTGTTTTCCTTCCGATTCTTAGGGCTTGTAAATCCAATGACTATTAGAAATTACTCCTCGGGGCTAGCCCGAGCCCCGAGCATTGTAGGGCACACATTTCCCTATTAATTACAAAGAATGCCATTCTTACTTTCCGCTTCTCTTCTTGCTATTCATGTCTAAACCTCATTAATAACCATGTTTAAGCAAACGTTTTCAAAAGTGCGTCAAAGTAATCAAAATGAGCCATTGACCAAAATAAAAGTCAAATCCATCATCACCGATTGACTAGAAACACAAAATAAGGTTTTACCTCGTCATAAATAAAGTCATGTTTCGCCAATGTTGTGCAAAAAGAAAACAAAAATCAAAAGAAGCCCATAAAAGCCAAAAGTCAAAAGAAAAAGGCAGGATACCCGGTAGGAAACCCATTAAAGGGGGCTACGCAAAAGTTAGGGTAAACCCGCTAGGAAACCCGAACAACCATAAAGGGTAGCCTAGGCAAAAACTAGGGTTACAAAATAAAGTCCGCTAGGTTTCCCAAAGTAACCAAAAAAAAAGAAACCTAGACAAAAGTTAGGACAAAACAAAACACAACATCCTAGGCTAAAAACCCAAAGGGTAGACTAGGGAAGTCAATCGATCATAGCAAGCGCCATACAATAGGACGTCACTCCATAAACAAAACGTTTGTTTAAACTAGCCTAAACACTCTAACCAACCTTGGCTAGCCGTGCTTACAAAAACCATTTTTTGTCAAAATAAAACAATTCTAAAACACAAGCCTTTGAATTAAATATCCTCTTCTTTCTCTTCTCTTGACCCTTACTACTACAACATTCTAGTAATTAGTAGGGAAATGTGGAGATAGTAATCAATAGAAGGATTGACATCCCCAAGGAAAAGGAGGGGCGCACTGACACGGCAAAGTCGCTCTACAATTAAACACAATCATTCTTTGGTCATGATAAAGTCAAGACGGCGAAATTGGTATAGCCTATTCTGTCAACGAAAGTACAAAACGTCAGAAGCATATCAAGAGTAAAAGCACATTGGTTAATCCTTTTGAAAAATTAATTGAAATAGCATTGTAGGATGCATATCGCAAACATTGCATGCATATGATAGGCTCCTATCTCTCAAAAAAAAAAAAAAAAGAAGAGAAAGAAAAAATGACAATAAAAAGAATAATGTCTGCTAGGAGATTCTTAGGCAAAAGTTAGGGTAGCCTGCTAGATCGAAAACCCGCAAAGGGCGGTCTAGGCAAAAGTTAGGGCATTCAAAAAAAAAAAAAAAAAAGGGAAAAAAGCCCGCTAAGATATCCTAGGCAAAAAGTAAGGCAGCCCGATAGACCAAAAACCCCAAAAGGGCGGTCTAGGCAAAAGATAGGGCTAAACCAAAAAATGAATAAAAGAGAGGGGTCCTTCATCATAATCATAAAAAAGTCCAGCAGGAGAATGCCAGTCACTTTTCCAAATGCATCAATAAAAAAGAATAGATTGCATTTAGGGCATCCACATACAAGTAGTCGCACAAAACGACTTTGTCAAGACAAAAAATGAAAGAAATAAAAAATTACTTCGAGATAAAAAAAAAAAAAAAAAAAATGAAAAGCATTCATACATATAAGGAGACTAGCTCCATGATTGTGATTGAAAACAGGATCACCGAGACCAACTCTCCAAATAATGCCCTCAAGAAAACAGAGCAAGTCGTCAATCAAGCGACTCATCAAAATAAGAGCTTCAGCTACCATCCTTCCGCCCAAAAAAGAAGGCACATATAAGAAGAAGAGCGAGTTGTCATCATCAAATAAGCTCGGAAGAAATAAGAAGCTTCCGAAGCAAAAGCTCCAGTCATCATTTTTCTACCCAATAAAAGAGGGCACAATCATCAAGACATCATAAAAGAAAAGCCGACGGAAAGGCTTAGTTATCCCCAAGAGGATCCTTGCCTACTCCGGAGGCAAAACAAAAAGATTACCTCACGACTCAGCTCGCATCACCACATGAGTCATCAAGCACACTCACCCAAAGTCGCCTCCACACTCCCCAATGGAGAATAAAGGTTTCAAGAGCCCATCATCATCAATAGTCAAAAGAGTCCAAACCAACAAGGGCTCAACAAAAAAAGAGGAAAAAAGAAGAAAACTCTTGCATCCCCAACGAGATGTCCAAAAAGGCCATGACAGAGAAGGCCAAATAAAAATCCTCAAGTGGATCTCCAAAAAATCCAACAAAAAAAGAATCGAAATTCCCACTCTCCAATGGAATAAGAGCTTCACAAGTCTAGCTCGCATCAACCTCAATCAAGGAGCCAAGACTCCATTCCTAGAAAAGAAAAATCAGATCCCCAGGAAGTCAAAAAGAAATAAAAAAAAAAACGTCAAAAAGAAAGGAAAAAGCCAGCGTAATAAAAAGAGACTAAAAAGTAAAAAGGCTTACGCATTATCCCCACAAAAGCCAGATTTCAAAAATCGCGATAAAAAAGAGATAGATCGCGGAAAAAGGCGAAATCAAAACCATTGCAGCGAGAATAAAGAGCTTCAAGGAAAATAGCTCTAACCTTCTACACCAATAAACAAAGGTACACCAGAAAAAGCCAACGGAAAGGCTTGGTCATCCCCAGCAGAATAAGAGCATAGGCAAAGCCAGCTCAAAACAACAACATCCAACAAGGAGTCAAAAACTCCATTTTTCCCTCAGGGGGCAAATCAAAATTAGATCCCCGGGAAGGAAACCAATTCCCCGGTGGATCAATCAAAAAGAAAAATCATCTCCAGTGAGCC
Source organism: Sphenostylis stenocarpa (assembly GCA_963425845.1). Classification (NCBI taxonomy): domain Eukaryota; kingdom Viridiplantae; phylum Streptophyta; class Magnoliopsida; order Fabales; family Fabaceae; genus Sphenostylis; species Sphenostylis stenocarpa. Next base: position 19,728,877 of record OY731406.1, read on the forward strand.
TACGACAAAGGCAAGTTCCAAAGGCAAGAGCCAATTTCCCCAGAAAGGGACATCCACCTATTCGGAGGCAAGCAAGTATAAAGTCTTCACCACTAATGAAGCATCCGCCTACTCAGAGGCATAGGAAACAAAGGAAAAAAAAAAAAAAACTCCATTTCCCCAGAGAAATAAGAGCTTGAAAAAACCAGCTCTCATCAACACCAAACAAGGAGTCACAACTCCATTCCCCAAAAGACGATCAAAATTAGATCCCCGGGAAGGCAACCAATTCCCCGGTGGATCAATCAAAAAGAAAAACTTACCCAGAGAGCCTACTGCAAAGGCAAAACTTCAAACGCATATCCTCAGAAAGCTACTTGCCTAACATGGATATCCCTAGTGGAACGCATAGGCAAAACCTTGCAAGCAAAAAAGCAACATTAGCCTATTCAGAGGCAAAGAAAAAGTCAAAACCAAAAGTCTGCACCTCCAAACAGAACATCTGCCTACTCAGAGGCATTACCAAAAACTCAATGGATATCCGCCTACCCAAGAGGCGTCACCAAGATCACCAAATCCCCAGAGGATTCCTGCCTACCTAAGAGGCACTTATCAAAAAATCCCCGACAACCAGCAAAGTCGGATGACCACCACAAAAGATCAAAAACAAAGAATCCCCAGCAATCAACAAGCTGGACGAACACCAACAAAATCCCCGCGTGACCCGGATGACTATTCAAGAAATCCAAAAAGCGAGTCAACTCAACACAAGCAGCACTCTCCGAGAGCTGCGCTGATCTGCGCCGAGCCAGATCAATAAGTCGCATTACCACCCTGATGGGGGTTCATACCCATCCGGTCCCGCATAACGGATCGTACCACCACGATGGGGGTTCATACCCATCCGGTCCCGCACAACTGATCGTACCACCACGATGGGGGCCGTACCCATCCGGTCCCGCACAACGGACTGCAACTACCAGCCTGATGGGGGGTTTATACTCATCAACCGAAGGATCGGCTACGTCAGGAGTAGTATCCGGAGGTTCCACCACGTGTCCATCGAAAGGATCGGCTACGTCAGAAGTAGTATCCTGGAAGTGCACGAGCACAGAAATCATTCCCCAGAGAGTCGGCGCATGAGCGACCTGAGCAGTAAGCCGCCATCACCACCAGTCCTACGCAGTGGACTGCGCCAGCCAGATAGGGGGTTTATACCTATCAACCAACACACGAGAAGCGCCTTGCCGGCGCATGGGCCACATGAACTGTAAGCCGCCATTACCACCCTGATGGGGGGTTCATACCCATCCGGCCCCACACAACGGACCGTACCACCCTGATGGGGGGTTCATACCCATCCGGTCCCACACAACGGACCGTACCAGCCTGATGGGGGGTTTATACCCATCAACCAAAGGATCGGCTACGTCAGAAGTAGTATCCGGAGGTTCTACCACGTGTTCACCAAAGGGATCGGCTACGTCAGAAGTAGTATCTCGGAGGCACACGACCACCACATCTCCCCAGAGGATCATCCGCCACAAGATGGGACATCCGAAAGGCAACCGGGCAAGAGGGTCAACTCCTTTACCCCCCAGTCGATCATCCTGACAACAGAAGGCCAGCAGTCGACTGGATGGGTAAAGGGGGGGCAGCTGTAGACCCCAAATCTTGCCCGGGCTCCAAATAAAGTCAGAAGATCCCCTATTCGAAGACGGCCGAAGCCTAACAAGCCACTAGGAGAGACTATTAGGCTCCCGTACCAAGATAGGAGGGTTTTTTTGGCCCAAAATAAAGATTCTCGCGTTGAAGGGGACTCCCGGGTCAAGTCTCGCTCAAGCGAGTACGTCCGTCGCTTAAGCGACGGATGCCTCAAACAAAAGGGACTTCCGGGTCGAGTCTCGCTCAAGCGACTGATGTACTCGCTTGAGCGATGGATGCCTCAAACAAAGGGAACTCCCGGGTCAAGTCTCGCTCAAGCGACGGATTTCTCGCTTGAGCGAGCGAAGGACGAGACGGCGGTCTCGTTTTTCCAGACGGCGGTCTCGTTGCCTACAAAAATGAGACGGCGGTCTCGTTGGACGAGACGGCGGTCTCGTTGGACGAGACGGCGGTCTCGTTGGACGAGACGGCGGTCTCGTTGGACGAGACGGCGGTCTCGTTGGACGAGACGGCGGTCTCGACCCTGTCAGACGAGAACGGCGGTCTCGACCTCGACAATGCGAAAAACTATAAATAGGGGTCTCCCCCTCATTTCCACACGGAAAAACAGTAGCTCTCCCTTCTCTCTAGATTTTCTCTCTCTAAGAATCTCTCCGAGGCATTTCCGGAGTTTCGAGCGTCTCTAGGCATAGATCGAGCGTTCTAAATCTTCTTAAGAATCCCTCCGAGGCATTTCCGGAGTTTCGAGAGTTGTAGAGTGAGAGGGCTGCCACAAAGCACCCTTTTTTTAAAGAATATAAGAAAGCTTGCTTCGAAGGTTCATAAACCTCTTTCTTTACTTTACCGCTTTCATTTAAATTATGCAATAGACGTTAGGGCCATGTAGTCATAAATTTAAATACCGCATAATAAAAGGGTAAAAGCGCAATTTTCTAGTTTATCAATAAAAATAAGCCGGCCTATCATAGGGAACCCGAAAGGGGCGTCGCAAAGGGACTAATACTCCCTTTGCACGTAACCAACTCCCTTACCCAACTCTGGTTCTAATGACCAAAGTTGGTTTTCGAAAACCAACGCCTTTTTAAAACCCCTTTTCCGATGTTTATGGTAAAAATATCAGTGGCGACTCCATAGAACCCAAAATAAATAAGTCCTTGGGTTAGCCCGGTTGTCGGACAACTCAAGGACACTTTTCGAAAACCTCGTCTCTAGGTTAGCCCGGTTATCGGACAACCTAAGGACGTTGTAACCACCAATAAAAAACGCGAAAACAAGAGGGTCGATAAAACCATCGCGTCGCTCCGACCGCCTCTTTTTGACGGCGGCGACAAACATTTTATCTTTTCTATTGCATGAAGGTTCTTCACTTAAAGATTTTTGCGAAAAGCCTCTAAAATTGTTTTAAACAACTAAAAACAAAGTATTTTTACAAAAGCTTTCTTAAAACATGTTTTTAACTGATGCAGTTTTGAAAGAACCAAATAAAATCACTTAGAATGTTCAAAGAAGTGTTTTTACAGTATTTTAATCGATACAACTTGTTTTTAATCGATTAAAACCATTTAGAACTCATTATGATCGATCAGATTTTTATTATGAGCGGTCAGAATCTTTTAAATCGATTAAAAACACGTTTCAATCGATTAAAATCACTTAAAGGGTCAGGATGATCGATCAGAATCAAATTATAAGCGATCAGAATTCTTTTCAATCGATTAAAAGACGTTTCAATCGATTAAAATCATTTAAAGGGTCAGGATGATCGATCAGAATGCAATTATGACCGATCAGAATCGATTATGATCGATCAGAATTTAGTTATGACCGATCAGAACTCTTTAATCGATTAAATCTCGTTTCAATCGATTAAAACAACTTAAAAAATTTTTCTACACTGCGTTTTAATCGATTAAAAGAAGTTTTAACAGATTAAAACTGCACTTTTAACAGATTAAAAGAATCTTTTAACAGATTAATTAAACCAAGAGTTTTGAAAATCGTCTATAAAAATAGTTTGGCTTGAACTTTTTAAACACACATTGAATATAAGTTTTCACACATCCATTAGCAATCAATCAAGCAACTGCGGTGCAAACACTTTGGAGATCAAGGATGTGCTACTTGTTGATGATATTGTTGGATCAACTGATAGTTTGTTATGTGTAGAATTTGCTAAGATTATGCAGGGAGAGTTTGAAATGTCTATGATGGGAGAATTAACATTCTTCCTTGGACTTCAAATCAAGCAACTTAAAGATGGCACTTTCATCTCTCAAACTAAATACTGCAAAGAGATTCTCAAAAAGTTTGGAATGGACACCTCAAAGGAAGCCAACACACCCATGGGAACTTCATGCTATCTAGACAAGGATGAATCAGGTTTGGAAGTTAATCAAACTATGTATAGAGGTATGATAGGATCACTATTATACTTAACTGCAAGTAGACTCGATATTATGCATTATGTCTGTGTGTGTGCTAGATTTCAGGCTTGTCCTAAAGAATCTCATCTAATTGCGATAAAACATATTTTAAAATACTTAAAAGGAACTACTGGATTTGGCTTGTGGTATCCGACTCGATGCTTGTATTATGATGCTGATTATGGTGGATGTAAAATTGATAGGAAAAGCACTAGTGGGACATGTCATTTGTTAGGTTCATCCTTAATATCATGGCATTCTAAGAAACAAGCATGTGTAGCTTTATCTACCACTGAAGCTGAATATATTGCAGCTGGTAGTTGTTGTGCTCAAATTCTGTGGATGAAACAACAATTAGAGGATTATAGCATATATTTAAATAACATTCCATTAATGTGTGATAATACGAGTGCAATCAACCTAACTAAGAATCCAGTAATGCACTCTAGGACTAAACATATTGAAATAAGACATCACTTTTTAAGAGATCATATCAGTAAAGGAAACTGTAAGATAGAGTATGTAGACACTAAACGTCAATTAGCAGATATATTTACTAAGCCTCTATCCAAGGATAGATTCTATGATCTTAGAAGAGACTTAGGGATATTAGAAATAGCTTAAATTCTGCTTAATTTGACTGTTTCTGGATGATTGTTATGTTAAAATTCGTGGTGTAGCATGTTCATAGGTTATTATGCATATAAATCTCAAAAACTTGATATAGCCTCTGGAATAATCGATTACTCGGAAGTAATAATCGATTATTTTTCCTCAAAACGTCCAAAACAGGGTATTCTCCTTTGGAATAATCGATTATTTCGTGAAATAATCGATTAAATGCCTCAGATAATCGATTATTTGCTAGAAATAATCGATTAAAGTTGTCTGATATAGAGATAATCAATGTATTTTCTTTTGTTATTGTCTTGATGTTGTAATGGATGAATGATTGTGAAATAAAATTTGATGTTTCTTTCATGCTATGATTGAGGGGGAGCTTTCTCTAACTTATGCATATTTTGAGGGGGAGCTCTTATGATTGATGTTGCAGAGTTCTTTTTGATTATAATCAAAATAGGGGGAGAAAAATTTAAAGCCTATGATTCAATATTAATTTTATCTGGTATGTTTAATGTGTTTGTTAGTATGACGAGATAAAACGAGGTTATTACAAGGGCTTTAAAAAGATAATTTTGATCATCATCAAAAAGGGGAGATTGTTGAACATTCAAGGACTTGATGTTGCAAATAATGATCATGAAGAATGTTGATTTTGATGATGATCCAAGAGCTTAAAGACTTAGAGTATTGAAGATTGAAGATTGATGATTTCTGTATTGTAATAACTCTGTTTTAGTTTGATTGAGTCTGTAATTATAGAATCTAAGATAGCCGGTACATAGTCCGTAACTTAGAAGCTTCAAAATGCTCAAATTTATCATGCAGGCTCGGCTTTAATCGATTATATAGGTAAATAATCGATTAAAACGATGAGAAAACCACTTTCTATACAAAGTCACTGTTTTAATCGATTAAACGAGCAAAATAATCGATTATTTTGTACTTGTTCGTACAGATAATCGATTATTTCACCAAATAATCGATTAATCCAGAGAGGTTTGGGTTCTATCGTATTTGGCTCTATTTTAATCGATTATCACTCCAAATAATTGATTATTTCGACTGCTTTTTCATTTTAAATTTCAAATTAACCCTATTTTCGAAAACCCAATTACCAAGAACCCTAGTTTCGAAATCCCCAATTTCTAAACCCTAATTTCCCTACTTAAACTCTGCTTTGGCACTCGGAAAGTAAGAACAACTCTTTCCATACAAAAGTTAAGTGCTGTGAGTGCCAGAGAACTGTTTGTTGCAAGGAAAGGGGGCTTTTGGAACCTAGTGTGGGCTAGAAGCGATAAGAATCACTAAGTGGAGTTCTTAGTGGATTGTGTGTTGTGCCGTCTCTGGGGAAAGTTGTTCTTCATCTCTTGTGGATTTCAAGAGAGGTGTTATCTTTATCTTTATTTGTTCATTTGTAATCTGTTTGTAACAATTTGTTCTTAGTGACAGCGTTAATCCTCTTTTGAGTGATTAGCAACTGGACGTAGGGTCTTTTGATCCGAACCAGTATAAACCTACTGTGTAATCTTCTCTACTCTTCTCTATTTACATTTACGTAGTTTTTTAATCGGTAAAATTTGGGGAAAATTTTGAAAACCTAATTTTTATTAAGAAACCAATTCACCCCCCCTCTTGGTTTTTGTCCGACCACGCGAACATTCCGCTGCGCGATTCTAACAAGATATATGACGAATTATTTCCTCATGCCATACTCCAGAAAGAGTGAAGAATGATTGCATCCTCTAATTCATGTCAGATAACATGTCTTCCATGGATTGTCGGGTTTCATGATGAGTAGAGGAAGTTCCAACACTTTGGATTTGGTCAGAGGGAAACTCAGCAGCTGGAGGCATATCTTCATCAGAATCTTCATTAGCATCACCTTGATTAGGAACGTCATCTTTGTGAACATAAATATCATTGACACGCACCATTTGGAGTTGAATCAATGTGTTGTCCAGCATGCGGTTCAAGTTATTTGTTCTAACTACTTGTTCACCTTCAACATTCACTCCTTTATATTCAAGAATACGAGAGACAAGTAAAGCATATGGAATTTTGAATGTGGGATGACGTTTTGCTTTTAACATGGTCATTGTGACAAGAACGCCCCAATTTAACGGCTCATTATTCATTATGGCATGAATAATACGAAGATCAATGGAAGAACATTGGGCATGATTTGTAGCTCGAGGACATAGGATCCAAACAATTAGATGGAGAATCATGCGTTCCTCCTTCTTTAAAGATCTAGCATGAAGGAGACGCCCAATCTCCATGGAGGGATTTCGCAGAAAAGAACGGTAAGCTAAGAACCTGTCAAAATCATCTAGCTCACCATAAATGTTAATAGCATCTTCTCTAATTGGAAAGTGAGCGACGTTTTCCCAAATATCATCGTCAAGAATAATTGTGACGCCTTTTACTCTAGAGGTAGCAATTTGATCTCTAAATTTAAATCTAGAGTAAAATACCCTAACAAGGTCAGGATAATACGTACCTTGCATTTGGATGAAGGGAAGAACTCCTTGAATTTCAAGAAGGTTGGGAAAGTTGAATCCCCTATTGATGAATTGCTCACCAATAAGAAACTTAGGAGAAATAATAGCACGTTCCTTCCAGTAGGTCAGAAATTCTTGTTGGCCATCTGTATCAGAAATCCATCCTTCTACAGAATTAGGACGGGGACGAGATGAGGGTGCAGATCTTCTTCTAGTAGGGATCTTAGCACGAGAAGATGAGGTCATTGAAAGATTTGAGGAATAACAAGAAGATTTAGAAAGCTAAGTGTAGTGAGAAGAGGGCAAGAATGCTAGAATAAGGCAAGATAGCTTGATTTCAAGAGATAGAAGTGAGTAGAAGTGAAATGAAGGACCCTATTTATAACCAAGCATCTCCAACGTTCATATAGAAGGGAATAATAGTCAAAATATCCATTGGCAACGGCTAGGAAGCCAACCTGGTCAGATTTAATCGATTAAAATTCAAATTAATCGATTAAATCACTTCCAGACCCAATTAATCGATTATTTTTTGCTGTTAATCGATTAATACTGGTTTTAATCGATTAATGGACGAATTAATCGATTATTCCAGAGAGGAATACCCTGTCTTAAGTGTTTTGGATGCAAATAATCGATTATTACTCCAATTAATCGATTATTCCAGAGAGGAATGCCCTGTTTTGAGTGTTTTAATACATGATAACCTATGAACATCCTACAAAATGAATTATAACATTACAACCATCCAAAAACAGTCAAATTAAGCAGAATTTAAGCTATTTCTAATATCCTTAAGTCTCTTCTAAGATCATAGCATCTATCCTTGGGTAGAGGCTTAGTAAAAATATCTGCTAATTGACGTTTGGTATCTACATACTCTATTTTACAGTTTCCTTTGCTGATATGATCTCTCAAAAAGTGATGTCTTATTGTCGCCGCCGTCCCTTTCCGACGTCCGGAGGGGGACGTCTTAGAAACGTTTATGCGAGCGGTCGCGAAAAGATGGTTTAGACTCGCGTTTTTGTTTTAAAAGGTTTTCGAAAAGGGGTTCTTATGGAGTCGCCACCAATGTTTTGACCATAAACATTAGAAAAGGAAAAAATGTTGATTTTAAGAAAAACCGCACTTGGCCATTATAACCAGAGTTGGGTAAGGGAGTTAGTTACGTGTGGGGAAGGTGTTAGCACCCCACAACGCCCCTTTCGGGTTCCCTATGACAGATTAATTCATTTAAGTAAAGACTACGAGAAATTACGCGATTACCCTATTTTATTACATAATATTAAATGGCTATCTACATGATTTTATTCTATATTGCATGCATAAAATGATTAATAAAGCTAAATAAAGCAATAAAAGAGAAAAAATAGCTATCTACATGATTTTATTCTACATGGCATAAATAAAGCTAAATAAAACAATAAATAAAGCAATAAAAGAGAAGAGAATTGAAAAGAACCTCCGTAGCAAGCTTGATATTGAGAATCTCGAACCGTGAGGATGCGTTTTGGCAACCCCTCTCTACACAGACTCTCCTCACCAATACAGGATCGACTCTACTAAAAATTTAAAGAAGAATCGAATGCCGAATATAATTCCTTAACCGATTGTTACCTATTTAAGGCAATCGGAAAGATCATTCAAGAGAGGGAGAGAAATAGACAAGTGCTCTGAGTTTTAGAAAGTGTTTCAGAGCTCTCCGGGATGTTCGGGGTGTGAAAAAGTGACAAATGAGCCTCCTATTTATAGTTTTCGAAGCTGGCGCACTTCGGGACCACCGTCTGGACCTGGGACGGCCGTCTGGACTCGGGACGGCCGTCCCAAATGGCAAAATTACACAGGCGGGACCCCCGGGGACCCGGACGGCCGTCCCACTTTTCCGGGGTTTGGGACGGCCGTCCCAGCTTCCGGACGCGCGTCCCAACTGGCTGGAGCAAGTTGGGACGGCCGTCCCACCTTTGGGACGGCCGTCTCGACCGTTCTGCCAGTTCGCGCGTTTCGGGACTCAGGAAGCTTTCCTTGCCTGTTTTGGACGTCAGCTGATGCTCGATATGCGTCCGTTGAAGCTTTATCTTCATGTAGGAAGTCTCCTTGGCTCTTATTTGTAATGCTAGACGAGCTTTATCTTGTTACGGGTGATCTCTTTTATCTTTATTTGAGAGACCGGGCAAAATTAGGGGTCTACAGCTGCCCCCCCTTCTCCTGCCTAGCTAATTTATTGGCCTAATATGCCGATAAAATTAGCTGGTAGGAGAAGGAGTTAACCCTTTTTGCCCGGTTATCCTTCGGATGCTGCTTTGCTGACGTTGCTGATCCTCTGGATGATGAATAGTTTTGATAGGTACCAACCCCTATCTGGTTTGATGAGAATGAACCCTCGTCGGGTAAGCTCCTTTTTGTAAGGCTTGATGAGTATACACCCCCATCTGGTGTTTGATGAGTACGAACCCCCATCTAGTTTTTGAGTTTCACTATATAATGTTCTGGTGAGTACTTACCCTCACCTGGTAGGAGTCTGCATTTTGACTAACTCTGATGAGTACTTACCCCCATCTGGTATGAACCCCGTTCTGCAAGGTTTTTGATAAGCCTCGTTCTACAAGGCTTAGGTGAGTACGTACCCCCACCCGGTATGAAGTTTTTTGGTAAGCCCCGTTCTGTAAGGCTTAGGTGAGTACGTACCCCCACCCGGTATGAAGTTTTTGGTAAGCCCCGTTTTGCAAGGCTTAGGTGAGTACGTACCCTCACCCGGTATGAAGTTTTTTGGTAAGCCCCGTTCTGCAAGGCTTAGGTGAGTACGTACCCCCACCCGGTATGAAGTTTTTGGTAAGCCCCGTTTTGCAAGGCTTAGGTGAGTACGTACCCTCACCCGGTATGAAGTTTTTTGGTAAGCCCCGTTCTGCAAGGCTTAGGTGAGTACGTACCCTCACCCGGTATGAAGTTTTTGGTAAGCCCCGTTTTGCAAGGCTTAGGTGAGTACGTACCCTCACCCGGTATGAAGTTTTTGGTAAGCCCCGTTCTGCAAGGCTTAGGTGAGTACGTACCCTCACCCGGTATGAAGTTTTTGGTAAGCCCCGTTCTGCAAGGCTTAGGTGAGTACGTACCCCCACCCGGTATGAAGTTTTTGGTAAGCCCCGTTTTGCAAGGCTTAGGTGAGTACGTACCCTCACCCGGTATGAAGTTTTTGGTAAGCCCCGTTTTGCAAGGCTTAGGTGAGTACGTACCCCCACCCGGTATGAAGTTTTTGGTAAGCCCCGTTTTGCAAGGCTTAGGTGAGTACGTACCCTCACCCGGTATGAAGTTTTTTGTGTAAGCCCCGTTCTGCAAGGCTTAGGTGAGTACGTACCCTCACCCGGTATGAAGTTTTTTGGTAAGCCCCGTTCTGCAAGGCTTAGGTGAGTACGTACCCCCACCCGGTTTTTGGCGACTTATTGTCTCTGATCATGCGCCTATTCCATGAGGAATGATTGGTTTTCTTTCTTTTTGACTTTTCTATTTTAGTTATCCGGTTTTACCGGGGATTCTTTGTTGGTTGCCTTTTGGGCAGGAATTTATTGGGGACTTTGATTGTGCCTCTTGATTAGGCAATTGCTTCAGCGATGGTGAAGACTTTTATGCTTTTGGGCTTGCATTACCTCTCGCATAGGTTGATTTCCCATTTCTCCGGGATATTAGCTCTTTGCTTATTTTGAGCAAACAGGTAGTTCCGTTGTAAGCTCACTCGGTGAAATTTTTCTTTTGAGAATTTGATTGCTCTGATCTGCGATCTCTTTTGAATTGCCCCTTAGAGGGAAAATGGAGTTTTTGACTCCTTATTGCTTGAACTGGCTTTTGTCTATGCTTTTATTTCTGCTGGGAATGGGTTCGTATGTGTGCCTTTTATGCACGTTAGATGGAATGATCCTCGAGGAATTTTATTGGTCTCCTAGGGATGGAAATTTCTTATTTTCTTTTATAGATTTTTCTTGATGTGCTCTTCCTGGGGATTTTCTTGTGGCTTTTTCATGCAGTGGCCTTTGTTAGAGGATGAAAGGCTTTTCTCTTCTTTCTTTTTGTTGCCTCCTGTGATTTGGGTGATTTGATTCTCGTGCTTTCTTTCGATGGGCTCTTGTGTAGTCCTTATTCTTCTTTGGGGAATGAAATGGAGACTCTTGCGTGAGTGTGCTTGGTGATTCATGTGGTGATGAAGCTGAGTCGCGAAGTAATCTTTTTGTCTTGCCTCTGGAGTAGGCAAGGATCCGCTTGGGGATGATCAAGCTTTTCCGTTGGCCATTTTTCGTTTTGATGGCTTCCTTCTTTTATTGGTGCTATTTTTTCTGAAGCTTCTTTATTCTGCTGAGATAGTTTTGATTTCGCCTTTTTCTTTCGCGATCAACGCGAGTTATTTGAAATCTGGCTTTTTGCTATATTACGTGTGCCTTTTTATTTTACACGTAGGCTTTTCAAGATGCAAATGGAAATAACAACTTTTATATATATATTTTTTTGGATAATACATTCAAACATTTTTGAACTACTAGAAAGCATCATAAAACCTCCTAATCGTCTGCCTCGGGACTGGAGTGAGCGGATGGTGCTGGCGAAGGGAAGCGGCGGAGCAAGCGGCGTTGGAACCTCGCCTGGGTCTGGACCAGATTTTCTATTTGGCGGTCCGTCCTGTCTTGCCTCATGGTCAGCTGACCAAACTGCTGTCGCATGAACTGGAATTGCCCTTCCATGTAGGCATGCTCATCATCCAGGCGCCTGTATAAGCCGGCGTAGTCAGGGTCGTAAGACTGCTGCTGGGATTCTGAAGTGGTGGGGATATCCTGTGGTGTGTCGAAATCCCGCATGTCCATCGAGATAGAGAGGATTGGGTTTAAGATAAACCCTGTACCTTGCCTGCTGAGGATGTTCATATGGGCCAGCACTCCGCCATTGATCGGCTCCGGTCGAAGACTAGCTGGGATGTCTTCTCCGTCGCTACATCCCCAATACTCAGCTAGAGGGGTGAGAAAGGGAGCTATTATGATCGCTCCTGCTGGACCGCGAGTGCCGCAATCCTTGACGGCTTTGAGAAAGGCATACCCTGGGTTGCACCTATGCCCCTGGTGCATACAGTAAACAATGAAAAGGTCGGCCAGAGTTACCTTTCCTTGGCTCTCCTTCCGGCTGTGTATGGTCCCGGCCAGCAATTTATGACATACGCGGAGTGGGGGAGAAAAAGCTGCACCCTTCAGATTTGATGGCAGAATGACAGCCCCGGTGATCTCCTTCCACATGGTAGCAGTGGTGAGAGCAGCGGGCTTCTCCAAATATGCGGACCGGTACTCTGGAGTTCTTGTATCTGCTCGCTGGCAGAAACCCATAATGACATTAAAGTCATCCAGAGCAGTGGTCCGGTAGGCTCCATCCATCCAGTAGGAGACAGCTTGAGTTGGTGGCACCCCAGGAATTGAAGATGGCATTTCCACCATGTTGACAGAAGCAAGAAATTCCATCGTGGCAGTGCGATGGATCCGCGTAGGTAGCTCGCGGAGCAGAAAGTCCCATCCTATGTTGTGGATGTATCTTCTGACATCTTGATCCCAGCCAAATGTAGCTAGGATTTCGAAGTCCAATTGCAGTGTGGGGTACCAGGAGAATTGCTGGATATTTACTAGACGTAGTTGGTGCGATTCTGCTAGTTGAGTACTGACTGTAGTAGTTCCTCTAGCAGGGTTTCTAGAGCGTTTTCTCCTGGATGAAGATTCTCCGTGCTCCATACTTGCTTAAGAATGCTAGAAATGTGTAGAAAGGGAGAAGAAGCAAGATAGAAAGCTTGGAATGGGGTGCAGAAGCTCAAATCCGCGCCTGGCACTTATAGAGCGCGCCAGGACCATTGGGACGGCCGTCTGGGTTGGGACGGCCGTCTCGATCGAAAAAAATACACAGGGGCCATCAGCGGGGAAGTGGGACGGCCGTCCCACCTGGGACGCGCGTCCCAATTGAATTTGGGGACTTGGGACGGCCATCCCGACTTTGGGACGGCCGTCTCGAGCTGCCTGGAGGGGATTTTCGATTTTTTTGAGTTAATTTTCATGTTTTTTGATAAGTTTGAAGATAGGATTCCCTTCATTTATGTTTTAATGCATGTAATGCTTCATGATATGCATCCTATGATCTATTTTAGTTAATATTTCGAAAGTTTTAACTCGATATGCTTTGACTGCGGACGCATTCTTGGTGTTGTTCCTTTTTGTCATCATGTTTCTTCTGATTAACAAGCTTGGTCTGTACATAATTTGTCGTCGTGGATTTTTCTTGCTTTTGCCGAAGAGCAATCTGTTGTTCACGGGGTAACTGCCATATCAATGCCCCCTTCCTTTCCTTAGGAATTTCAACCTTCCTATTGATCACTATATTTCCACATTCTCCTTATTACTTGAATGCTTTATGATGAAATGGTCAAGAGAAAAGAAAGAAAAGGATTCACAACAAGGGCTTGTGTTTTAGAGGGATATTTTTTATAATAGAGGTCTCGTAAGAATGGCTGGCCAAGGTTGGTCGGTGTTTAGGCTAGTTTAGATAAACGTTTCATTCTTATGATGTGGCGTCATTGTTTACTGGTTTATGGCGCCTTTTTGCGATTGATTAACTTCCCTAGGCCGCCCTTTCAGGTTTTCAGTCTGGGATGCTGTGCTTATGTCCTAACTTTTGTCTAGGTTTTCCCTTTTTATATTTATTTTTAAGGAATACCTAGCGGACTTTTGATAACCCTAACTTTTGCCCAGGCTACCCTTTATTATTGTTCGGGTCTCCTGCCTGGTTTACCCTAATTTTTGCGCAGCCCCCTTTGTGGGTTTCCTACGGTATTTTGCCCTTTTATTTTCTTGTCTTGGTCTTTAACCTTGACGGGCTTTCTTTTTATATGCGTATATATTATTATATTTTTGCACAACATTGTCGAAACTTGACTTTGTGAATATAGATTTCATTTGTGTTTCTAGTTAATCAATCAATTTTACTTTACTTTGCGGCGCTTTAATTATTCGGACGCATTTGGAACAAAACATCTATCTAAATCTTGTTTATTGAAGATGGGGTATAGACATATTTAGCAAGAAAAGAAACAGATAGTATGAATAGCATTCTTTTTGTAATTTCGGAGAAATGTGTGCCCTAGAGATGCTCGGGGGACGGGCATACCCCGAGGAGTGATCTCTAATAGTCATTAGGTTTACATCCCTTAGAATCGAAAGAAGGACACCTAACGACTAACGCTACCCTTTGCGCTAATATCCCTCCTTTTCGAAAAATCGTCTTCGAGGGATAAGACTTCTCTGCTTTTCGTATGGTTTGATCTTTCGTAGGGTCATACCCTAACCCATACTTTAGCGGATTATCTTTGAAATCTGGTGGCTCTCTTATTCCTTGAGCGTTCTTTCCAAGCCCCTGTCCTGGGCGATATCCATATCTTTTCATCATATGGGCCACCTTCATGTTACTAGGGAGCCTTTCGATATAGGCAATTTCGAGTGCTTGAAAAGATGTTTCAAGAGCCTCTTCAGCCGCATCCACATATGGCTGGATAGACGGTTTACTAATTAGAAAGTCTTCTTCAGCTTGAACCGTGACTAGTTTATCATTTGTCGCAAATTTGACTTTCTGGTGGAGCGTTGAAGGTATTGCCTTAGCGCTATGAATCCAAGGTCTACCAAGGAGACAACTCGTATGCTCGGTGTGATATCCATCACGTGGAAGTCTATGTTGAAGATAGTAGGGCCGATTTGGATTGGTAGATCGATCTCTCCTACTACTTCTCGTCTTGATCCATCAAAGGCTCGAACAATTGTATTACTTGGACGCATGTGTGTTCCTTGCACTGTTATCTTGTCGAGTGTACTTTTAGGCATAACATTTAAGGATGATCCATTATCCACAAGAACTTTGGAAATGAGATATTCCTTGCATTTGACAGAGATATGCAAAGGTTTATTATGATTTGACCCTTCCAAAGGGAATTCTTCGTTAGTGAAAGTAAGGTGATTATTGGCTGTGATATTGCCAATAATTCCTTCAAACTTGTCTTGGGATATTGCATGTGGAACGAATGATTCATTCAAAACCTTTAACAGCTGCGTTTCGATGCGGTTCTGAACTCATTATGAGTGATAACAAAGTTATCTTTGCTGGAGTACGATTGAGTTGATCGATGATGGAGTACTCACTTTGTCTTATGTATTGGAGTAACTCATCTGTCTCCTCCTTGGATTCTTTTTCCTCTTCGGCCTTATTTTTCACCTTTTCTTTAGAAGTATTTTCTTGTAATTCCTTGGGGGAATATATTCTTCCACTTCGAGTCATGCCCCCAATACCGGCTATGTTGGAGATGTCTTGATTGACTGACAATTCTTCTGAATATCTCCAAGGTACAGCTTTATTTGATAAGTAAAGGAAAGGACGAGGCACGAATAAACGTATAGGTGTTATTTCCTTCTCCCTTGGAATGATTAACGGTGCTTGTTTGTTATCGTCTTCGGGTTTATCGACTGTCGTAGAGATTTTGATGACGAAAGGCTTCTTTTCCATTTTTCTGATTTGTGGAAAGCACATCAGTTAATCCTTTCTTTTTATTATCTTTTTTATTAAAATGAGGAGGGATATATGAATGTATGCAGCTTATGAATGCAATAGACAATTTAAGGAGAGAAAAATAAGTCCTTTTATTAGAAAGTGTAAATCCTTCTATACAATGCTTTGGAGCAAGTGCTGACAAAAACGGAAAAGCTTGAAGAATCCTATAGGTAAATTAGGCTTTCTTCGTAATTCATCTTCAGCTGTTCTCACATGGTTTCCGAGTATCTTGATTTGCTCATGTACCGCTTGACTCATATCTTCACTATATCGACGAGCCTCTCTCATCTTTTCTTCTAGATGAACGATCAAAGCGTGTTGTTGGTCAGACCTCTCTCTTATTTGGTCTCTTTCACGAAGTAAATGACCGTACTGAACTAAACCATCCTTTTCTTTATCATGCAGCTCATTCAGGCTTTTCTTGTATTTTTCAGCGGTTTCTTGCCACTTTTGCGCTTCAGACCGAGTTCCCGCTAGGTCATCCTGCATCAACTTGATCATTTTTGCCTGCTCTGCAAGTGCCTTCTCAAAACGTGCTATTTCGTCATTCATGTCCTGGAAAAGACTATCTTGTTCAAGCCTCGGAACTTTCAGTGTTTGTTTAGCCTCTTCTTGGTAGTCAGCATAATCATTCTTGAGAAGCTCTATTTCATGGTCCTTCTTTTTACATTGCCTTTTTAGACCGTCTATTATAATGGCTGATTCTTGCTCTTTTTCTTCAAAGGCCCTTAGCTGAGTTTCCATGACCTCAACTTTTTTATTTAAAGCATTGACTTGCAATTGTAGCTCTTCGTTGACCAACGCTTTAGTGAATGCATCAGATGGTAGGGGTATCCCTCTATTTTTCCTCCATTCTTCATATTCAAGGGATGTAGATACTTGAGCCTTTCCGAGTTCTTTATCCCCCAGGTAGACTGGTCTTTCCCATGCTTTCCGGACAGCAGATACTTCTTCAAAGTTATGGGAATAGTGGCATAGACTCAGCTCTCTGAGCTCTTCTTGGGTTGGCGCAGTTTGAGTTCTCATAAGTTGTCTCATAGCCATTTTAGGAGAGTAGGCTATACAGCCTCTGAGACCTAGAAGTGGTATACTCAGGTAGTCTCCGCATCGTATGAGAATATAACCGGGTCGGAGCCAAGGGCAAACCCATGATACATGCTCTATGTTCCAGTTTTCTAACTCGATTTTCCACTCTAAGGCTTGACGATGTTGAAGAGGGATTTTTGAGAAACTTCTTAAAGGGTCAGGAAATACACCCATGTGGCTTGAGGCGTAAAAGTGAGTAACACCCCATATATATAGCAATGGAATACAACATCTGAGTGTTTTTCCCTGTTTCTGTCGGCAAAATTCTACAGAAAGCAGGGTATCAGCAAGGATCGCAGGTATAGGGCTCTTAGAGTATACATCCCAGGCGAAGAATGCGTCCATTGCAGCATGATCCACGATGTTTACATGGAATGGGAATAATATGATTCCGAACATTGCTAGTGCTAGAGTTTTGTTGAATGTTGACCAGTCTTTCTTTTTGGCTAAAGAGACTAAGTGGTCTTCTATTATAGCCATTTTCCAACCTCTGATATTCCCTTTTCCCTCTAGGATAGATTGATGAGGAGGCAGTCGTATAATAGTAGCAACCTTACTCACGGCCGTATATTCTCCTGGGCAGACATAAACCCCAACTGATTGAGGCCATCTCACCATAAGTTCGTATTCTTCTAATGTCGGTACCAAGTCAAACTGCGAGAATTCGAAGCAGTGTAAATCGGGATTCCAGAAGTGGACCAATACTCTAACAAATATTGGATCAATGCTGATTTTCAGGAGGTCAAGAATTCTTCCGTAAGACTTCTCAAAGTTAGCATAGACCTCCGTGGCATATATGTACACAAATGCCTTAACTTCTCTACACGGCATAGAAGGATCTCCACTTTCTTTAACCGTCTATTACTCGGATCCCTCCATTGTCTAGCAGAAATGAAAATGCATGATATGAGGATGAATTTTTGTAAATGTGTGTATGCAAGTGTTTGTTTTTCTACGTATTATCATGTTTTGTTCCTAATATGATTCATGGTAGTACTTGGTTTTTCTTGAAAAGAAAACTTATCTATATGAATGTTTATGGATTTTGATGAAGAGAGTCATGTTTTCTTCCCTTTTTTATTTTTGATGAAGAAAAGGTGATATGAATTATGAGACTTTTACTAATTTTTATTTTATAACAAGGGTATTTTTATGATTTTTATTTGATTATATATTTTTATGATTTTTAGGGTTTTTCACTTTTTTTGTTGTTGTATGATTACCCTATGCTAATGCATCAATACAAATGCAGCAAACGTATGCACACACAATTCGTACATCCACGAGCAGAGCCACGCTTATTTAATCACGAGGTAGGGTTTTCCTGCAAAAACGTGCTTGGTTTGGGTGGTTCTAAACTGTTCTCACCAGGCCAAAGGTCCCCAAGGTGCCCCCATTATAGGGACCTCTCAATCTCTCAATCCTCGGGTCATGCACGGAACTCCGTGGCGACACCTTTAGACCAAAAGAAGAGAGTTATCACCTTGAGTTGGTGGTTTTCCGACAACGGCAGTAGCCCCGTGTGCCAACTAACCGATCGTATCTGCCACCCACTCCCTATAGATATTCACTCTTGCCCCCGGGTATAGAGGGACTGTTGTGTGCAAGGGTTTTTGTGTGCAATTTATATTTCAAACAATTGCAGAAATAATCATACAGCAGTTATTTAAAGCCATACAATAAAAACATACGGAGGGTAAAGGCATAATTTCAAATCATTACTTAGTTTGAATTTATCTGTCACTAAATGGGATCAACTCTCTAGCTTCCCCAGCGGAGTCGCCATCTGTCGCCGCCGTCCCTTTCCGACGTCCGGAGGGGGACGTCTTAGAAACGTTTATGCGAGCGGTCGCGAAAAGATGGTTTAGACTCGCGTTTTTGTTTTAAAAGGTTTTCGAAAAGGGGTTCTTATGGAGTCGCCACCAATGTTTTGACCATAAACATTAGAAAAGGAAAAAATGTTGATTTTAAGAAAAACCGCACTTGGCCATTATAACCAGAGTTGGGTAAGGGAGTTAGTTACGTGTGGGGAAGGTGTTAGCACCCCACAACGCCCCTTTCGGGTTCCCTATGACAGATTAATTCATTTAAGTAAAGACTACGAGAAATTACGCGATTACCCTATTTTATTACATAATATTAAATGGCTATCTACATGATTTTATTCTATATTGCATGCATAAAATGATTAATAAAGCTAAATAAAGCAATAAAAGAGAAAAAATAGCTATCTACATGATTTTATTCTACATGGCATAAATAAAGCTAAATAAAACAATAAATAAAGCAATAAAAGAGAAGAGAATTGAAAAGAACCTCCGTAGCAAGCTTGATATTGAGAATCTCGAACCGTGAGGATGCGTTTTGGCAACCCCTCTCTACACGGACTCTCCTCACCAATACAGGATCGACTCTACTAAAAATTTAAAGAAGAATCGAATGCCTGAATATAATTCCTTAACCGATTGTTACCTATTTAAGGCAATCGGAAAGATCATTCAAGAGAGGGAGAGAAATAGACAAGTGCTCTGAGTTTTAGAAAGTGTTTCGAGCTCTCGGGATGTCTCGGGTGTGAAAAAGTGACAAATGAGCCTCCTATTTATAGTTTTCGAAGCTGGCGCACTTCGGGACCACCGTCCGGACCTGGACGGCCGTCCGGACCGGGACGGCCGTCCCAAATGGCAAAATTACACAGCCGGGACCCCCAGGGACCCGGGACGGCCGTCCCACTTTTCCGGGGTTTGGGACGGCCGTCCCAACTCGGCCGGAGCAAGTTGGGACGGCCGTCCCACCTTTGGGACGGCCGTCTCGACTGTTCTGGCCAGTTTCGCGCGTTTCGGGACTCCAGGAAGCTTTCCTTGCCTGTTTTGGACGTCAGTTGATGCCGATATGCGTCTGTTGAAGCTTTATCTTCATGTAGGAAGTCTCCTTGGCTCTTATTTGTAATGCTAGACGAGCTTTATCTTGTTACGGGTGATCTCTTTTATCTTTATTTGAGAGACCGGGCAAAATTAGGGGTCTACACTTATTTCTATATGTTTAGTCCTAGAGTGCATTACTGGATTCTTAGTAAGATTTATTGCACTCGTATTATCACACATCAACGGAATGTCATTTAAAAAGATACTATAATCTTCTAACTATTGTTTCATCAGCACAACAACTACCAGCTACAATATATTCAGCTTCAGTGGTAGATAAAGCAACACATGCCTGTTTCTTAGAATGCCAAGATATTAAGGATGAACCTAACAAATGACATGTCCCACTAGTACTTTTCCTATCAATTTTACATCCACCATAATCAGCATTAGAATATCCTATTAAACTCATACAAGCATCAGACGGATACCACAAACCAAAACCAGTAGTTCCTTTTAAGTATTTTAAAATATGTTTCACTGCAATTAGATGAGATTCTTTAGGACAAGCCTGAAATCTAGCACACACACAGACAGAATGCATAATATCGGGTCTACTTGCAGTTAAGTATAACAGATGATCCTATCATACCTCTATACATAGTTTGATTAACTTCCAAACCCGATTCATCCTTGTCTAGATAGCATGAAGTTCCCATGGGTGTGTTAGCTTCCTTTGAGGTGTCCATTCCAAACTTTTTAAGGATCTCTTTGCAGTATTTGGTTTGAGAGATGAAAATGCCATCTTTAAGTTGCTTGATTTGTAGTCCAAGGAAGAATGTCAATTCTCCCATCATAGACATTTCAAACTCTCCCTGCATTATCTTAGCAAATTCTTCCTCCTGACAATAGTCTTTGGCAACAAGTCTAGCTTTATTCTTTGTTATGTTCCTATCTTCATCAAGCTTGTTTCTAAACACCCATTTGGTTCCAATAACTTGATGTGACTCTTCTCTTGGGATTAATTCCCAGACTTGATTTCTTTCAAATTGGTTAAGTTCTTCTTGCATGGCTATGCACCATTGATCATCTTTAAGTGCTTCCTCAATGTTTTTGGGTTCAATCTGTGACACAAAAGCTACAGACATACAAAAATTAGTCATGTTTCTAGTTCTTACCCCTTTTGAGATATCACCAATGATATTGTCCATTGAGAGTCCTCTAGGTGATTGCCATTCTTTTGCTAATTCAGGCGTTTGAGAAGGCTCATTTTCTTCCAAATATAATTCATCAAGAGCCTCTCTTATATATTCATCATCACCTGCAATTTCTTTATTTGACTCAAGAGGATTTCCCCCAAGGTCTACAATATCATCAAAGGTAACATGTATAGATTCTTCTATATTCAAAGTTCTCCTATTAAACACCCTATAAGCCTTGCTAGTTAATGAATAACCTAAGAAAATGCCCTCATCAGCTTTAGAGTCAAATTTTTCTAAGTTGTCCTTACCATTATTCAACACAAAGCACTTACAACCAAAAATTTTCAAATGAGCAACGTTAGGTTTTCTACCATTAAACAATTCATAAGGAGTAGATTTAATAATTGACCTAATGAGCATTCTATTTAAAACATAACATGCAGTACTAACCGCATCAGCCCAAAAATACTTAGGAACATTAGATTCATTTAACATAGTTCTAGCAAGTTCCTCTAATGACCTATTTTTCCTTTCAACTACACCATTTTGTTGGGGAGTCCTAGGAGCAGAAAAGTTATGTAAAATTTCATTTTCTTCACAATAATTTTCAAACTTTTCATTTTGAAAGTCACCACCATGGTCACTTCTCAAAACTTTAATTCTTAAGTCTTTCTCATTTTGAATTTTTTTTGCAAATTTTCTAAAGACCTTAAAAGCTTCACTTTTCGTAGTTAGGAAAAATGTCCATGTATATCTAGAATAATCATCAACAATCACAAGACCATAATAATTTCCACCAAAGCTTTTTATCCTAGAAGGTCCAAATAAATCTAAATGTAATAATTCTAGTGGTTTTGAAGTGGAAATAACATTCTTTGATTTAAATGATGATTTTACTTGTTTACCCTTTTGGCATGCATCACACAATCTATCTTTTTCAAATTTTAACTTAGGCAAACCAATAACTAAGTCTTTTGATATCAATTTATTCAAATGATGCATATTTATATGAGCCGCTCTCTTATGCCATAACCAAGGGTTCTCTTCCTTAGCAACTAAACATGTTATGCTAGACTCATGTAAACAATCCAAATCAATCAAATATATGTTGTTATGCCTAATGCCTTTCAATGCTACATTTTCGGAATCAATCAAGTGTATGGTGCAAAATTTACTTTCAAAAATTACCTTGAAGCCTTTGTCACATAATTGACTTATACTAAGGAGATTATGCTTAAGTCCATCAACAAGTAGCACATCCTTGATCTCCAAAGTGTTTTCACCGCCTATGTTTCCAATTCCAAGGATCTTCCCTTTGTTGTTGTCCCCATAAGTTACATATCCTTGTTCCTTAGCTTTGAAACTCACAAATTTAGATTTATCTCTGGTCATATGTTTTGAGCATCCGCTATCAAGATACCACATAGACTTCTTTGATTTGGAAGTTTCCTCAAAATCGGATGATATGTTGTCATTTGCCATTAAGCAAATGTTTGCTTCTATTTCCGAGTCACTTGATTCCGAACTTGAGTCACTGTTGTCCCAAGCAATGTAAGCTTTCTTCTTGAAGTGCTTTTTTCCTTTAACTTCATCGTTCTTCTTATTTGGACATTCGGTCTTTACATGTCCTGCTTCACCACAACCATAGCATTTTATACTTACGGAAGAATTTTCCCTTACCTTTCTTTTACCTTTGAAGGGATGTCTTCCTTTTGCTTTCATGAATTTGGTGAACTTCTTTATCATTAGACTCAATTCTTCTTCTTCATCGTTTGAGTCTTCTTCTTCCCTTTTATTTTTACCTTTTGAGATTTCGGTTTTGAAGGCTAGATTCTTCTTTTGAAATTGACCTTCTTCTTCGTTTAACCTTCCAAGCTCTAACTCATGTTCTCTAAGTTTTCCAAAGAGCGCCGCCATAGACATAGTGGCAAGATTTTGTGACTCCGAGATGGCCGTCACCTTAGGTTGCCATTTCCTATCCAAAGATTTCAAAATTTTAACATTCAATTCATCAACGTCAAAGATTTTACCTAGTCCGGTGAGATGGTTCACGATATGAGTGAAACGCTTTTGTACGTCAAAGATCGTTTCGCCTGGTTGCATCCGGAACATCTCGTATTCTTGGATTAGAGAATTTTTGCGTGCTCTTTTAACGTCGTCAGTTCCTTCGTGGGTCACTCTAAGCATTTCCCACATTTCCTGTGCACTTTTACAAACAGAAATTCTATAAAACTCGTCAAGGGTTAGAGCAGATGAAATAATATTTCTAGCCCTAACGTCAAATTGGGCTTTCCTATTTTCTTCTACAGTCCATCTAGAAAAAGGTTTAAGAACGTCAATACCGTTCTCAGTAATTTTAGGAACAAATGGACCGTTTAAAATAACATCCCAAACGCCTCTATCAAGAGACTCTAAAAAGATTTGCATTCGTACCTTCCAAAAAGGATAATTTTGACCCGCAAAAAGTGGGGGTCTGTTGATAGACGCACCTTCGGCAAAAGTTTGGTTTTGTCCGGCCATTTTCGAAAATTTGAATGACTATCAAAGCAAGCTCTGATACCACTTGTTAGAATCACGCAGTGGAATGTTCGCGTGGTCGGACAAAAACCAAGAGGGGGGGGTGAATTGGTTTCTTAATAAAAATTAGGTTTTCAAAATTTTCCCCAAATTTTACCGATTAAAAGCTGTGTAAATGTAAATAGAGAAGAGAAGAGAATCTTACACAGGAGATTTATACTGGTTCGGATCAAAAGACCCTTCGTCCAGTTGCTAATCACTCAAAGAGAGGATTAACGCTGTCACTATAAACAAAGTTATTACAAACAATTTACAATGGAAGAGATAAAGTAAAGATAACACCTCTCTTGAAATCCACAAGAGATGAAGAACAGCTTTCCCCAGAGACAACACAGCACACAATCCACTAAGAACTCCACTTAGTGATTCTTATCGCTTCTAGCCCACACAAGGTTCAGAAAGCCCATTTTTCTTGCAACAAACAGTTCTCTGGCACTCACAGCACTTAACTTTTGCATGAAAAAGGTTATTCTCCTTTTCTGAGTGCCATAGAAGAGTTTAAGTAGAAAAATTAGGGTTTGGGAATTGGGATTTTCGGAATTAGGGTTCTTAGGAAAAGGGTTTTCGAAAATAGGTTTGATTTGAAGTTAAAAATCAAAATCTGACTGAAATAATCGATTAAAAGAAGTATTAATCGATTAAAACAAAGCCAAATATCAACAGAACCCAAACCTCTCTGTTTTAATCGATTAAAAGGTGGTTTAATCGATTAAACCGCCTGATAATCGATTAAAAGTTGGTTTAATCGATTAAACCAGTGAGTTTTTACAGAAAATGATTTTTCTCACTATTTTAATCGATTATTTCCCTATTTAATCGATTAAAGCCGAGCCTGGATAATAAATTTGAGCTTTTTGAAGCTTCTAAGGTGCAGACTATGTACTGGCTATCTTAAACTCTAATATTACAGACTCAATCTAATTGAAACAGAGTTATTACAATACAAAACAAGTCTTCAACACTCTAAGTCTTTGTGTTCTTGAATCATCATCAAAATAAACAATCTTCATGTCTATCAAGTGCAACATCAAGTCCTTGAATGTTCAACACCTGACAGGTGCAAATTCCTATAAAAGTGGGGGGCCTTCTCCTTGTTTTCACACAATTCTACAACTTCTCCTACTGCACAATTCTCAAAATACTTTCCTAGGACCCCTCTGAAGCATTTCTAGAGTTCTTAGAGTTCTTAGAAAGCATTCTAAAGTGCTGCGAGAGAAGAGTGAGCACATTGTAGAGCGTGGGGTTTGCCAAAAAGCACCCTTTTCAAGAGAATATTATATAAAAGCTTGCTTCGAAGGTTCTTCCATACCTCTTGTTGTTAGAAAAGTAGTTTTAAATCAAGAGGGGGGGTGAATTGATTTTTGAAAGTTTTTCGCAATACACAGATTATCTAATTCGAAAATTAAGATTACTTATCAATTCACAAATCACAAAGCAATCAAACAGTTTAAGTGCAGCAGCAGAAATTAAAGAGAGAAAGGTTAGGAGAGATTTCACCGGTAATTTTATACTGGTTCACCCAATACCAGGGCTACGTCCGGACTCCAGCCAAATTCCAGCTGGGTTCCACTAGAATAGATGTTTTACGAGACTCACCCTCTTACACCTATTCTAACTCTCCACCAAGAACCAAATTCCAGCTCTTGGAAACCTCTCGCAACCAAATTCCAGCAACGAGAGAAACCGAGTGCCCAAATTCCAGGCACCACACACAAGAACCAAATTCCAGCTCTTGCTTTAACCTTTCCACCAAGAACCAAATTCCGAGTTCTTGGCAACTTTCTACAACAGCTGCAGAAAACTTGTACCCAAATTCCAGGTACAAAACAAGTACAAATGAATGAATAGAAATTTAAAAGAAGAAACAAAGAAAGCTCAAACCGGATTACACCAATCCACGGTCAGTTTCTTCTTCAAAGAAATGCAAAGTGCCTCAAGAAAGATTTCAAAAGAAGTTCACAAAAACAGTTGTGTATCTTTCTTGAAAAATGCTAATAGTTGTTTGTATTGATTGCTTGAATTGTGTAAAAGCTGATGTATGATCTATATCTCAAAGTTTCAAGCAAATCTGTTTATAAAAGAGTATTTTCAAATCTGCTGCATTAATTAATCTGTTGAAAGTTTGTTTTAATCTGTTGAAATAGCCGTTACAATCTGTTAAAAGTCCTTTCAACCCATTAATGCGTTCATGATCTTTAACAGAAAATGTTTTAGTTGATACGACCACGCTTTTATCAGTTAAAACGTTTTACAAACATTTTCTAAGTATAAAACAATCGATTGAATCACGTATTAATCGATTGATTTGTTTAAAAACCTTCTTATAAAACTTTCCAAGTTATTTTAACTGATATAAAGTCGTTTCAATCGATTGAAAAGCTGCACATATATTTTCAAGTCATTTTAATCGATTGAAAGTTCGTTTTAATCGATTGAAAAGATTTTCTAAGTTATTTTAATCGATTGAAATGCGTTTTAATCGATTGAAATAAGTCTGATCGGTCATAATTCAATTTGATCGATCATAACCAACTTCGATCGGTCATAATCTCATTCTGATCGATCATACTGACATCCAAAGTGATTTTAATCGATTGAAACGTGTTTTAATCGATTAAAATAATTCTGATCGCTCATATTTAAGATCTGATCGATTATATTGCATTCCGACCTATTATATTCGAATTCTAATCGGTCATAAAGAGTTTTAATCGATTAAAAGGTTTTTGTATCAATTAAAATACTTGTAAAAACACTTTTTAAAACATTCTAAGTGTTTTTAATTGTTTCTTTCAAAACTATATCAGCTTAAAAACATTGTTAAGAAAGTTCTTTGTCAAAATGCTTTTGTTTGATTTGTTTAAAACTATTTTTGAGGCATTTTGCAAATTGAGTGAAGAAGCTTTATGCAGTGGAAAAGGTAAAGTGGTTTTACCTAAGCTTTCCGTTAAGACACACTAAGTCTTCAGCTCCTTTGTTCCGAGTGACTTGTTTGACTAGCTGCAGAGTTGACCCTTGACTTTATCTTTGACTTCATCAAATCAATGAGATCTTTGCTAGGATCACTTTCAGTCTCCCCTATTTGATGAAGACAAACACCATTTTGAAAAAAACAATCTCTGCAAAATAAGTCACTTGATAATGCGAGTTAGGTGAGAAATATAAGAATGTAATAAAGTTTTGTTTCTCCCCCTAAAACTTATTTCTCCCCCTAAAATGTTGCACTTAAATTTATCTTAAAGTGATGCAACTATTTCTCCCCTTTTGACTTCATCAAAAATAGGGAATAGAAGAGAAAAGAATAAAATGTAAGGTTTCGAAAAAATATGCTCAAATTTTTGAAAATACAAAGTGAATCAATATTTCACTCATGAAAAGAATCAATTAAAGTTGATTCAAACTTATCTCCATTAACACGTTTGTAATGAATACAATTAACACGTGTAAAGATAAGGGAATCACGCTTTAGTAGCATGTTACAGGAACGACCATTAACTAAAGCCTTTAATCTTTCTTCCCGAATAAAAATCGATTAAAAACGAGTATAATCGGTTAAAATGTTCTTGGTAAATGATTTTAATCGATTGAAAGAAAAGTTTAATCGATTAAAACATTTAAGATTTTGAAAACATGAAACTTTAGTAAAAATAATCGATTATTTCGATTTTCAATCGATTAAAACATGTTGTATAAGTTCATTTAATCGATTAACAAGATGTTGTATTGATTAAAACAATCGAGTTTTGAAAATGAAGTAATGTTTAATGCATATTTTGTAAAACTGATCATTTAGAAGGATGTTTTAACAATACTAACGACTATCTTAGCTAATAGATCTATCAGAATAAAGTCTTATTTAGCTAAAGCTCTCGGGGATCTATTTAAATTCTATTTACGCCGATCTGATCTAGATTAGATCCTAAACCATATTTAACCAAAGGTTAAGGCAAATGTTCCTGGTATAACACCAGTTAATATCACAGTCCATGCAAACAATATAAAGATAGAAATAAGCGAGAAGATAAAGATGATGAGGGGAACTAGTCATCCCAATTTCCCTGATTGAACTGCTTATCCACCAGCTTGGTGATCATTCATTTGATCCCCACCAATATCAAAAGATAATAGGCTTTCCTTTTTGCTGGAACTAATTTTGCTCTATCAACTATTTGAGTCAACAACTGCTGTCACTCCTGTATCAAGCAACGAAACTTTTCCCGAAAAGAAATCTTTTAGCAGTTCTCGTTATTATTGACTGCATTACAGTCCATGGTTGACACCACACTCTGGAATTTCTACTACACATCGGAGGCATAATCATGTACTGACCAAATCCCACACGTAATGCATGATACCATAAATTGCATGAATCACAGGTTAATGATGTACTTGAGATAGGAATTTTCTTTTGAACCCTGCAGTTGTCATTATCCAAGCAAATAACTGCATTCTTATTAATGTAGTATGATGGGTGTTATTCTCACTTATAGTGAACCAGTCATCATTATCTTTTGAGGAATGAGTCATTTTTAACTTTGTTGTTTTCCAGTGGTATCATATGCACAAGTGATTAAAAAAAAACTTATTCTGGTAGAGTGGGCAATGATTAGTAATGAGGACAGGTGATGACAATCAATCCAGAATTCTAAAACAATATAAAATTTATCCCTGTACTGACCATAAAACATACATTCCCTGTACCACGTTATTCAATTTTTGAATTGCTGTTCCAGATTGGTTCCCTTATAGTGTCACCTCGTGACATTGATGATTAAAGCAAATATTCAAAGTTGCACAGTTCCAATGAATTTCACCAAGAGTTTTGAACCAATGCATGCTCAAAATTATTTCAAATATATTGCAATGTAATATCAAGAAATTTAATGAAAACATGTATTTATTGGATTTCCTAGTAATGAATAACTTATTACCAGAAACAATTATTACTAAAAAATTTTTGATAAACTATGTTTTCAGTCCTAACAGTTTGACCTGTTTGTAACTAGTGTCTATAAGAAAAGTTACAGTCTATTCTTTGATAATTCCTTTGAATTTCAATGTATTACCACGCAGCATTCCATGTAAAGTATTAAGAGAAATGTAAACATCTACAGCTTGAATCATGTTTATGTTGTTGTCAAAATAAAAGACACTTCCATTCATGAATAACAGTAATAGTTTTCCCACATTATGTCACTGGTCGAGTTCCCAATTCAAAGATTTGTTCAGCCTTCGCTTTCTAATTTAAAAATTTGTGCCATTGAAAGAAAATTGAATATGGATACGTTTCAAAGCAGATCTGCTCGAACCAGTCATGATTTTGATCATGTTTACAAGAGAGAATTGAGAGGAGATTTTGAAAATATGAAAACAGAAGAAAGATGATAAGTTGAGAAATGATAAGTTCGAACCTGGTTTGATGAAGAAACGGATTTCAAGTTTTTGAAATTCAAAGAGACATTTAAACACATTATCCAGATTCGGATTATCATAAAGACACGGGTTTTTTAATCGAATTGGCCTATCAAACTTTAATTAGATGTCTGTAAATCATGTTTTGAGAACCTAATTAATTGATTAATCAACTCATTATCTATTAATTTGATTCTTGACATTTGGGTTGAAAACATCTACAGTGAATTAATCGATTGTTTTATGAAAGAATCGATTTGTATGGTACAGAATGTAATAAAAAAAATATCACCAGTATTTAAATCGATTAAAACGTAAATGAATCGATTAATTTTGATCCTAAGTGTTTTTAGTTGATATAAATTTATTATAATCGATTAAAACGACTAAACCAACATTCTGAGAACAATTTAATCGATTATTTCGACATTTCAATCGATTAAAATGGTACGGTAAGTTATTTCAATCGATTAATATTGGTTTATATCAATTAAAACAATTAATTTAAATACACAGAACCTGGTTTCGCAGCTCTGATCTTCAAGGGATTCCCAGACTTGTTCCTGCAAAACAAATTAAGAATTGTTCTGGTACCCTTTATAATTACTCGGGTCCTGATCAGGTTATTTGAAAGGAATTTATCTTTGGAACCCATTTCATTCTTCCTTTGGGTACTGCATATTTCTTAATTCTGCGAGTATTTAACGAGTGACCCTTTTTCATACAAGTAAAAACATTTAATAAATGGAGATGAAACTGTTTTACTATATGCAAAATAATTTTTGAAAGCTCTGGTTTTCTTTCCAATGGCTGGTGTATAACCTATACCACCACGTTCAATAACTAATTTTTGGGAATTAAGTATCTTATCAAGATTATTTTTTCCTTGTGCCAATTTAGATGAGGTTTTTACTAGATATGATACTTGTTTACGTAACTTCGGGACAGTTTTTGCAATCTTCAATATTACACATGCAATCAAGTATCATTCTCTAATTCTAACTTTTCATCCTTAGTTTCTTCATCGGTTATTTTCTTTTCAAGAAGAATGATCTTGTTTTCTAAAAGCCTATTCATGCTTTTCAATTTTCTATTTTCAGTTTCTAATTTCTTTGCTACTGCATGTATTTCAAGGAAAGCATCTTGTAATGAGCTATAGTTCATTGATTCAGAACTTACACTCGGTATTTGGTGATTCTGAGTTGACCATCAAGCATATTTCGGTGCTTCTTCATAGGTCTTTTCAAGAATCTTCCACATTTGTGCAGTTGTTTGGCAATGTGCAATCTCGAAAAGATCATTTTTGTTAAGGGCAGATAAGATGATATTCTTGGCAATACAATCATCTTGGATTCTCGTTAGCAATATCAATTTCCTGTTCAATAACATTCCAAGCATTTATACTAACAGATTCAATGAAGATTTTCATCCTTATTTTCCAATATAGGTAATCTGTTCCACTCAACGATGGAGGTCTATCAATGCACGCTCCTCGAGAAAATGCCATGGATCGAAGTAACTTGATTAACTTTCAAGCACCTCGCTCGATGCCAATTGTTAGAAAAGTAGTTTTAAATCAAGAGGGGGGTGAATTGATTTTTGAAAGTTTTTCGCAATACACAGATTATCTAATTCGAAAATTAAGATTACTTATCAATTCACAAATCACAAAGCAATCAAACAGTTTAAGTGCAAGCAGTGAAATTAAAGAGAGAAAGGTTAGGAGAGATTTCACCGGTAATTTTATACTTGGTTCACCCAATACCAGGGCTACGTCCGGACTCTGACCAAATTCCAGCTGGGTTCCACTAGAATAGATGTTTTACGAGACTCACCCTCTTACACCTATTCTAACTCTCCACCAAGAACCAAATTCCAGCTCTTGGAAACCTCTCGCAACCAAATTCCAGCCGCAGAGAAACCAAGTGCCCAAATTCCAGTGCACCACACACAAGAACCAAATTCCAGCTCTTGCTTTAACCTTTCCACCAAGAACCAAATTCCAGTTCTTGGCAACTTTCTACAACAACTGTAGAAAACTTGTACCCAAATTCCAGGTACAAAACAAGTACAAATGAATGAATAGAAATTTAAAAGAAGAAACAAAGAAAGCTCAAACCGGATTACACCAATCCACAGTCAGTTTCTTCTTCAAAGAAATGCAAAGTGCCTCAAGAAAGATTTCAAAAGAAGTTCACAAAAACAGTTGTGTATCTTTCTTGAAAAATGCTAATAGTTGTTTGTATTGATTGCTTGAATTGTGTAAAAGCTGATGTATGATCTATATCTCAAAGTTTCAAGCAAATCTGTTTATAAAAGAGTATTTTCAAATCTGCTGCATTAATTAATCTGTTGAAAGTTTGTTTTAATCTGTTGAAATAGCCGTTACAATCTGTTAAAAGTCCTTTCAACCCATTAATGCGTTCATGATCTTTAACGAGAAAATGTTTTAGTTGATACTGACCACGTTTTTATCGGTTAAAACGTTTTACAAACATTTTCTAAGTATAAAACAATCGATTGAATCACGTATTAATCGATTGATTTGTTTAAAAACCTTCTTATAAAACTTTCCAAGTTATTTTAAGCTGATATAAAGTCGTTTCAATCGATTGAAAAACTGCACATATATTTTCAAGTCATTTTAATCGATTGAAAGTTCGTTTTAATCGATTGAAAAGATTTTCTAAGTTATTTTAATCGATTGAAATGCGTTTAATCGATTGAAATAAGTCTGATCGGTCATAATTCAATTCTGATCGATCATAACCAACTTCGATCGGTCATAATCTCATTCTGATCGATCATACTGACATCCAAAGTGATTTTAATCGATTGAAACGTGTTTTAATCGATTAAAATAATTCTGATCGCTCATATTTAAGATCTGATCGATTATATTGCATTCTGACCTATTATATTCGAATTCTAATCGGTCATAAAGAGTTTTAATCGATTAAAAGGTTTTTGTATCAATTAAAATATCTGTAAAAACACTTTTTAAAACATTCTAAGTGTTTTTAATTGTTTCTTTCAAAACTATATCAGCTTAAAAACATTGTTAAGAAAGTTCTTTGTCAAAATGCTTTTGTTTGATTTGTTTAAAACTATTTTTGAGGCATTTTGCAAATTGAGTGAAGAAGCTTTATGCGGTGGAAAAGGTAAAGTGGTTTTACCTAAGCTTTCGTTAAGACACACTAAGTCTTCGACTCCTTTGTTCCGAGTGACTTGTTTGACTGCTGCAGAGTTGACCCTTGACTTTATCTTTGACTTCATCAAATCAATGAGATCTTTGCTAGGATCACTTTCACTTGTCGTCGCCGTCCCTTTCGACGCCTGAGGACGTCTCGAACGTTTATGCGAGCGGTCGCGAAAAGATGGTTTAGACTCGCGTATTTGTTTTAAAATGTGTTCATTGCTTCCGAGGTGTCCGACAATTGAATTATTCTCTAATAAAAGCAAGGTTTTCGAAAAGGGGTTCTTATGGAGTCGCCACCAATGTTTTGACCATAAACATTGGAAAAGGATAAAAGGCATTGATTTTAATGAAAACCAAACTTGGCCATTATAACTAGAGTTAGGTAAGGGAGTTAGTTACGTGTGGGGAAGGTGTTAGCACCCCACAACGCCCCTTTCGGGTTCCCTATGACAGATCAATTTGTTTTAAGAGAAGACTTCGAGAAATTACGCGATTACCCTATTTTATTGCATAATATTGAAATGACTATCTACATAATTTTATATAAATAAAGCTAAATAAAGCAATAAAAGAGATATTAAAATGACTATCTACATGATTTTATTCTACATGGCGTCAACAATAAATAAAGCTAAATAAAACAATAAACAAAGCAATAAAAGAGAAGAGAATTGAAAAGAACCTCCGTAGCAAGCTTTATATCGAGAATCTCGAACTGTGAGGATGCGTTTTGGCAACCCCTCTCTCTACACAGACTCTCCTCACCAATACAAGATCGACTCCACTAAAAATTTAAAGAAGAATCAAATGCCGGAATATAATTCCTTAACCGATTGTTACCTATTTAAGGCAATCGGAAAGATCATTCGAGAGAGGGAGAGAAGTAGACGAGTGCTCTGAGTTTTCTAAGTGTTTCAGAGCTCTCTGGAGTGTCTGTTGTTCTGAAAAAGTGGCAAATGAGCCTCTTATTTATAGTTTTCGCAGCTGGCGCACTTTGGGACGGCCGTCTGGGTTGGGACGGCTGTCTGGACTGGGACGGCCGTCCCAAATGGCAATTTTACACAGGGCGAGACCACCTGGGGACCCGGGACGGCCGTCCCATTTAAATTGGGCTTTGGGACGGCCGTCCCACTTTCGGGACGCACGTCCCACTTGATTCTGGCAGGTTGGGACGGCCTGTTGTATTTGGGACCACCTGTTGTGTTTGGGACGGCTTGTTGTGTTTGGGACGGCCTGTTGTATTTGGGACCACCTGTTGTGTTTGGGACCACCTGTTGTGTTTGGGACCACCTGTTGTGTTTGGGACGGCCTGTTGTGTTTGGGACGGCCTGTTGTATTTGGGACCACCTGTTGTGTTTGGGACCACCTGTTGTGTTTGGGACGGCCTGTTGTGTTTGGGATGGCTGTCCCAGTTTGGGACAGCTGTCCCAACCTGTTTTGGCCTGCCTTCGCGTTTTGGGACCCCCGGGAAGCTTTCCTTTCCTTTTTCGGACGTCGTTTGATGCCGATATGTGTCCGTTGAAGCTTTATCTTCATATAGGGAGTCTTCTTGGCCTTCATTAAAATGTTGGGCGAGCTTTATCTTATTATGGGTGATCTTTTTGTCTTTATTTGAGAAACCGGGCAAAATTAGGGGTCTACAGCTGCCCCCCCTTCACCTGCCTAGCTAATTTATTGGCCTAATATGCCGATAAGATTAGCTGGTAGGGGAAGGAGTTAACCCTTTTTCCCGGTTATTCTTCAGATATTCCTTGGCTGATCTTTCGGATGATAAATATTTTTTTGATAGGTACCAACCCCTATCTGGTGTTTTGACGAGTATAATCCTTTGCCTGGTGGACCCTCTTCTGTAAGGCCTGATGAGTACACACCCTCATCCGGTGTTTTGACGAGTATAATCCTTCGCCCGGTAGACCCTCTTCCGTAAGGCTCGATGAGTACACACCCTCATATGGTGTTTTGACGAGTATAATCCTTCGCCCGGTAGACCCCCTTCCGTAAGGCCCGATGAGTACACACCCCCATCCGGTGTTTGACGAGTACGAACCCTCCGTCCGGTAGACCCTCTTCCGTAAGGCCCGATGAGTACACACCCCCATCCGGTGTTTTGACGAGTACGAACCCTCCGTCCGGTAGACCCCTTCGTAAGGCCTCGATGAGTACACACCCCCATCTCGGTGTTTGACGAGTACGAACCTCTCGTCCGGTAGACCCTCTTCGTAAGGCCCGATGAGTACACACCCCCATCCGGTGTTTGACGAGTACGAACCCTCTGTCTGGTAGACCCCCTTCCGTAAGGTCCGATGAGTACACACCCCCATCCGGTGTTTTGACGAGTATGAACCCTCCGTCCGGTAGACCCCTTCCGTAAGGCCTGATGAGTACACACCCCCATCTCGGTGTTTGACGAGTACGAACCCTCTGTCGGGTAGACCCCCTTCGTAAGGCCCGATGAGTACACACCCCCATCCGGTGTTTTGATGAGTACGAACCCTCCGTCCGGTAGACCCCTTCCGTAAGGCCTGATGAGTACACACCCCCATCTCGGTGTTTGACGAGTACGAACCCTCCGTCTCGGTAGACCCTCTTCGTAAGGCTCGATGAGTACACACCCCCATCCGGTGTTTGACGAGTACGAACCCTCTGTCCGGTAGACCCCTTCCGTAAGGCCCGATGAGTACACACCCCCATCTGGTGTTTTGACGAGTACGAACCCTCCGTCCGGTAGACCCCTTCCGTAAGGCCCGATGAGTACACACCCCCATCTCGGTGTTTGACGAGTACGAACCCTCTGTCCGGTAGACCCCCTTCTGTAAGGCCCGATAAGTACACACCCCCATCCGGTGTTTTGACGAGTACGAACCCTCCGTCCGGTAGACCCCCTTTTGTAAGGCCTGATGAGTACACACCCCCATCTGGTGTTTGAGTCTTACTGTATAATGCTCTGGTGAGTACCTATCCTCACCTGGTATGAATCTGCATTTTGACAGACTCCTGGAATGCTCTTTTTGGTATATCCTTTCTGATTGATGAGTACTAACCCTCATCCGGTTTCTGGCGACTTATGCGCCTATTACATGAGGAATGATTGATTTTCTTTCTTTTTGACTTTTCTATTTTACTCATCCGGTTTTACCGGGGATTCTTTGTTGGTTGCCTTTATAGGCAGGAATTTACTGGGGACTTTGATTGTGCCCCTTGATTAGGCAATTGCTTCAACAATGGTGAAGACTTTTATGCTTTTGGGCTTGCGTTACCTCTCGCATAGGTTGATTTCCCATTTCTCTGGGACATTAGCTCTTTGCTTATTTTTGAGCAAATAGATGTTCTGTTGTAGGCTCACCGGTGATAGTTTTCCTTTTGGATGATTCATTGAGAATTTGATTACTCTGCCTGAAATCTCTTTTGAATTGCCCCCCAAAGGGGGAGAAACAGAGTTTTTGACTCCTTAATGCTTGAGCTGGCTTTTGTTTATGTTCTTATTCCTGCTGGGGAATGGGTTTATATGTGTGCCTTTCATGCACGTTAGATGGAAAGATATATATTTTTCTCTTTTCTTCGTAGTGACCCCTGGGGATTTTTATTGGCTTCCTGTGGATATAAACTTCTCATTTTCTCCCTTTATAGATTTTTCTTGATGTGCTCTTCGAGGCGGCGACTCTCTAATGAGTGTGCTTGATGACTCATGCGGTGATGTCTTCGAGTCATGAGGTAATCTTTTTGTTTTGCGTCTGGAGTAGGCAAGGATCCGCTTGGGGATAATTAAGCCTTTCCGTTGGCTTTTCTTCATTGATGACTTCCTTTTTCTTGGATGGAAGGATGTTGATTGTGGCTTTAAATGATTTATGTTTGATGACTCAAGTGATGATGCTGAGTCATGAGATAATTTTTGTGTTGCCTTTGGAGTAGGCAAGGATCCACTTGAGGATTTATCGAGCTTTTCCATTGGCTTTTTCCTATTGAGGTATCTCCTCTTGTTGGTGTAGAAGGTTGGTGATTGGAGCCAGTTTCTTCGAAGCTCTTTATTTTGCTAAAGTGGTTCAGATTTCGCCTTTTTCCATCGCGGTTTAGTTTTTTATCGCGAGCTGTTTTGAAATCTGGCTTTTTAGTAGATCATGTGTGCCTTTTTATTTTGTACACATGGGCTTTTTGAATGCGAAGTGTAAAACAGAAATAACGATTTTTATTTATTACTGCTTTTTGTTGGATACATTTCAAACATATTTAAGACACTAGAAAGCTATATAAATAAATCCTAATCGTCTGCCTCTGGGCTGGAATGGGCATATGGTGCTGGCGAAGGGAAGCGGCGGAGTAGGCGGCACTGGAATCTCGCCTGAGTCTGGACCAGCCTCTCTATCTGGCGGTCCGTCCTGTCTTGCCTAACAGTCAGCTGACTGAACTGCTGGCGTATAGACTGGAACTCTCCTTCCATATAGGTATGCTCCTCGTCTAAACGTCGGTACAAGCCGGAGAAGTCCGGATCGCGTGATTGTTGCTGGGACTCTGAAGTGGTAGGGATGTCTTGTGGCGTGTTGAAGTCGCGCATATCCCATGAAATTGAGATGATAGGGTTTAAGATGAACCCTGTTCCTTCCCTGCTGAGGATATTCATGTGCGTCAGCACTCCTTCGTTGATTGGTTCTGGTTGAAGTCCGGCTGGGAGATCTTCTCCGTCAGTACATCCCCAGTATTCAGCTAGAGGGGTAAGGAAGGGAGCCACCATGATCGCTCCCGCTGGTCCCCAAGTACCGCATTCCTTTACAGCCTTCAGGAATGCGTATCCTGGGTTGCATCGGTGTCCCTGATGCATGCAGTAGACTATAAAAAGATCAGCCAGCGTTACCTTACCCTGGCTCTCTTTCCTGCTATGAATGGTCCCAGCAAGCAACTTATGGCAAATGCGAAGAGGGGGATTGAAGGCTGCACCCTTCAGATTAGAGGGGAGATTGATAGCTCCAGTAATCTCCTTCCACATATTGGTGGTGGTGAGAACAGTAGGTTTCTCCAGATATGCGGACCGATACTCTGGTGTTCTTGTATCGGCTCGCTGGCAGAATCCCATGATGACATTGAAGTCATCCAGTGCGGTGGTCCGGTAGGCTCCATCCATCCAATAGGAGACAGCTTGTGTTGGTGGCACCCCAGGAGTTGCAGATGGCATTTCCATCATGTTGACAGAGGCGAGAAATTCCATTGTAGCGGTGCGATGGATCCGAGTGGGCGGCTCGCGAAGTAGGAAGTCCCATCCTATGTTGTGGATGAACCTCCTAACATCTTGCTCCCAGCCGAATGTGGCAAGGATCTCAAAGTCTAACCGCAGCATAGGGTACCAGGCAAATTGTTGGATATTTGCCAGTCGTTGCTGATGTACCTCTGCCATCATCATGCTAGTGACAGGAGTTCTTCTAGCAGCAGTCCTGGTGCATTTTCTTCTGGACGAAGCTTCTCCGTGTTCCATTGTGAGCTTTATTCTCTTAGAAATGCTAAAAATGTATGGAAGAGGAGGAAAAACAAGATAGGAAGCTTGGAATGAGGTGCCAAAGCTCAATTCCCGCACCTCTCATATATAGCCGCGCAGGGGAGTTTGGGATGGCCGTCTGGGTTGGGACGGCCGTCTCAAATGGCAAAATTGGTCATGGCTCGGCCCCCACCTGGGACGCACGTCTCAAACGTAAATTGGCACTTGGGACGGCCGTCTGGACTTTGGGACGGCCGTCCCAAGCTTCTTAAGTTGGTTTTTTAGGTTTTTGATGGGAAAGAAGATGGGACTCCATTCATTGATGTTTTAATGCATGTAATGCTTTATGATATGCATCCTATGATCTATTTCAATTAATATTTCGAAAGTTTTAACTGATATGCTTTGACTTCGGGTGCATTCTTGGTGTTGTACCTTAACGTCATCTTGTTTCTTGGATAGTAAGCTTAGCTGTATTGATTTGCCGTCTTTGGAATTTTCTTTGCTATGGCCGAAGAGCAATCTTCTGTTCGTAGGGCAACTGCCATATCAATGCTTTTCTTCCTTTCCTTAGGGATTTCAACCTTCCTATTGATCACTATGTTACCACATTCCCCTTCATTACTTGAATGCTTTATAGTGAAGTGGTCAAGAGAAGAGAAGGAAAGGGATTTATTGCAAAGGTTTGTGTTTTAGAATGATATTTTTGTAATAAAGGTTTTTGTAAGAATGGCTAGCCAGGGTTGGTCGGTGTTTAGGCTAGTTTAGACAAAACGTTTTGCTCTTATAATGTGGCGTCATTGTTTACTGATTTATGGCGCTTTTTTGCGATTGATTAACTTCCCTAGGCCGCCCTTTCAGGTTTTCAGTCTAGGATGCTGCGCTTATGTCCTGTTTTTTGTCTAGGTTTCCTTTTTGTATTTATTTTTTAGGAATACCTAGTGGACTTTTAATAACCCTAACTTTTGCCCAGGCTACCCCTTTATTATTGTTCGGTCTCCCTACGGGTTTACCCTAACTTTTGCGCAGCCCCCTTTGTGGGTTTCCTGCTCGGGTATTTAGCCCTTTTATTTTCTTGTCTTGGTCTTTGACCTTGACGGGCTTTCCTTTTTTGTATGCGTATATATTTTTTGCATAACATTTGTCGAAATTTGATTTTATCAAGATAAATTTTATTTGTGTTTCTAGTTAATCTATTTATTTTGACTTTGCTTTGCGGCGCTTTACTTATTTGGACGCATTTGGAACAAAACATTTATCTAAACTTTGTTTATTAAAATGGGGTATAGATACATTCAGCAAGAAAAGGAGCAGATAGTAAGAATAGCATTCTTTTGTAATTTCAGGGAAATGTGTGCCCTAAAGATGCTCGGGGGACGGGCAAACCCCGAGGAGTGATCTCTAATAGTCACTAGATTTACATCCCTTAGAATCGGAAGAAGGACACCTAATGACTAACGCTACCCTTTGCGCTAATACCACTCCCTTTTCGGAATACCATCTTCGAGGGGTAAGACTTCCCTGTTCTAATGACCAAAGTTGGTTTTCGAAAACCAACGCCTTTTTAAAACCCCTTTTCCGATGTTTATGGTAAAAATATCGGTGGCGACTCCATAGAACCCAAAATAAATAAGTCCTTGGGTTAGCCCGGTTGTCGGACAACTCAAGGACACTTTTCGAAAACCTCGTCTCTAGGTTAGCCCGGTTATCGGACAACCTAAGGACGTTGTAACCACCAATAAAAAACGCGAAAACAAGAGGGTCGATAAAACCATCGCGTCACTCCGACCGCCTCTTTTTGACGGCGGCGACAGATGGCGACTCCACTGGGGAAGCCTAGAGAGTTAATCCCATTTAGTGATGGGCCGGCTTAAACAATAAATAAACCAAGAAAATAGCGCTTTTACCCTACCTTGTATTATAACATGCTTTATTGTCTGGCTTTCAATAAACTGTTGTTTGTTTATACTTGCGCAAATTGCTTGAAATATAAACTGCACACAATCCCTTGCACACAACAGATCCCCTTATACCCGGGGGCAAGTGAGATAACCATAGGGAGTGGGTGGCAGGTACGGTTCGCTGTAGTGAGGGCCTTGAGCCCACCAGTGTGATCAGAAACCACCACTCAAGGTGATAACCTTCCTCTTTTGGCAATAAGACTGACTATGGCCTTAGTGCTAAGCATGGTCGGACGGCTGGAGAGTGGGGACCCTATAATGGGGGCACCTTGGGGGCCTTAGCCTAGTGAGAACAGTTAGAACCAACCCTGGCCAATGCACTTTTCTGCAGGAAAACCCTACCTCGTGATAAAAATGAAATCTCGCCTGATCGGGGATGATTGAATTGTGTGTGCATTTGATTGTTGCATAGCATAAACAAACAACAACAAAAAACCAAAAAATATTTTTTTGCAATAAACACCCTTATCTCGAACAGTCTGCCTTTTAGCTAGCCTGGTTTCAGGTTCTGTGTAAGCTAAGTAGCCACGCAGTTCCGACAGAAGAGATAAGGGACGCTAAATATTCTTTCGCATAAAGCCATGTTTTATCTCGGACAGTCTGCCTTTTAGCTAGCCTGGTTTCAGGTTCTTTGTAAGCTAAGTAGCCACGCAGTTCCAACAGAAGAGATAAAAGGCTATAAAATAAACAAATAAAAATAAAAATAGAAAATCCATTTTTTCCAAGGTTCATAAATAAGACCTGGTCCAAAAATATTATACTCATAAAAACATTCATATAAGTAGTTTATTCTTCCAAAATAAAAATACGCAAATATCATATAGAAAAACATGATAAATAGAAAATAAACACTCATATACATTCAAATAAGCATCATTTTCATCAAACATGCATTCTTGTTTTAGAAATGGAGGGGACAAGTAGACAGACAAAGAAGGTGGACATTCCCCGTTTCCATACTGAGAGGTTGGAATGGCTGAGCACGATAATGCCATTAGAGGTCCGCGCCGACTTCGAAAAATCCTACGGACGGATTTTAGACCTCCTAAAGATATGTGTCGATCAGGTATTCTTAAGGGCACTAATCCACTACTGGAATCCAAATCTGCGATGTTTCGAGTTTCCGCAGTTTGACCTGGTGCCCACCCTAGAGGAGTATGAGACTATGTTGAGGTGGCCCAAATCAGCCGGGGTCCACGTCCGCCACGAGGCATATACTCCCGCAGCACCAGTCGTTGCCCTTATTCAGTTGCCATTCCGCCAGAGTACCCTGATAAAGAAGGGGAGCACCCAGGGTTGGAAAGTAACGATGTTAGAAGACCACCTGTCCTACCTGGCTGAACGGACAGAGTGGGTTGCCTTCAACAAAACCCTGACACTCATAATTTTTGGAACAATCTTGTTCCCCTTCCATTTCGACACAATAGATCAAGTCGTCATGGACGCCTTCTTCGCCTGGGACGTGAATTCGAAAAGTCCCCTGCTTGCTATTCTTGCCGACATCTTGCTCTCGGTGGAATTCTGTCACCAGAAGCAGGGCAGAATACTCCGCTGTTGCTCTTCATTGCTATTTGTGTGGAGCGCCACTCACCTGTACGCCTCCAGTCACATGGGGATATTCCCCGACCCTTTGAGAAGTTTCTCCAAGATCCCCCTCCAGCGTCGTCTGACCTCAGAATGGAGGGATGAGTGGGAACGCAAGGACGCCAGCAGTATATCCTGGGTCTGTCCTTGGTTCCGACCCGGCCCAATTCTCATCAGATGTGGGGACTATCCGAGTGTACCCTTGATCGGACTCAGGGGCTGCATAGCCTACTCACCCAAAGTAGCTATGAGGCAGCTCATGAGGACCCAAACTACCATTTCCCGAGGGGAACTCGGAGGATTGTGCTTCTTTGGAGACCCATGCACCATTGCCAACTCTCTAGCCGTGAGAAAAGCATGGGAGAGGCCAGTCTACATGGGAGACAGAGAGCTAGGAAAAGCTCGGGTGGCTGTCACCAGTGACTATGAGGCATGGAGAAATAGAAGAGGGGTGGCCCAATCATCCTCCACACCTACCACGAGCGCCAGAAATGAAGGCCTGCAGACTCAAATCGACGCCTTGACCCAGAGGATAGAGATCATGGGAGCCCAGATGAGGGCCCTTGAAGAAAAAGAGCAAGAATTTATCCTCACGATTGATGGTCTGCGAAGGCAAGGCAAGAAAAAGGATCATGAAATAGAGCGCCTCAAGGACCAATGTGCTGACGCTAACGAACAAGCTATCCGAACATCCAAAACTGCCAGAACCAGTTCGGATAGCCAACTGCAAGAGATAACCGCCAAAACAGCACACCTTGAGGCCGAATCAGCTAAGCAGGCTCAAACGATCAAGGAGTTGTCGGAAGGGCTCCTCAAGGCTCGGTTAGACATCAGCCAAGAGCGAGAGGCCAACAGGAGACTCACCAAAAGTCTCTCTAAGCTACGCCATAAAGAAAAAGAAGGGCTAGCTCAGTATAGCCAAGTACTTCAAGAGAAAGACCGAGCCGTTGAAAAGCTCGATGAACTACAAGCCTTGGTCGTTCATCAAGAGGCGAAGATCAAAGAGGCTCAACAGTACAGTGAAGATATGAGCCAGGCGGTCCGCAAACAAAGCGAAGCACTTGCCCGTCATGTCCGAGAAGCTGAGAGAGAACTACAGAGGAATCAAGACCCTCCTGTGGGTTTCTTTAAAGTTTTCCGCTTTTGCCAAAAGTTGCTTCGCAGTATAGAATAGGGGAATGTACACCTTCTCTTTGAATAAATAAAATTTCATTTTGTTCAAATAACTGTCTACTTGCATGCATAAACATTCATTTGCATATTTAAATTTTCCCCTCCTTCACACTTAATAAATAAGATAATAAAAAGGAGGGATTAACTAACACATCTTCCGACTTAGAAGAATGGAGAGAAAGCCACTCCTAATAAAGCTCACCCCAACGGTCGAATCATCGCAAGAGGAAAATAAGCTTCGGCCATTGGTCCTCAAGAGTAAAGAAGAGGGGGCAAGGACGCCAGTGCGACTATTTATGCCACGTCCTTTCCCCTACGAGTCAAATAAAGCTGTACCGTGGAGATATG
This sequence comes from Sphenostylis stenocarpa, assembly GCA_963425845.1. Lineage (NCBI taxonomy): Eukaryota > Viridiplantae > Streptophyta > Magnoliopsida > Fabales > Fabaceae > Sphenostylis > Sphenostylis stenocarpa. The sequence goes on from OY731406.1 coordinate 19,771,531, forward strand.
GGGAATCTTCACCGATAAAAGAAGAAATAACAAACATAGCCGGCATTGGGGGCACAACCAGAAGTGGAAGAATCTACTCCCCCGAGGACACACAGGAAAATGTCCTCCAAAATAAAGGAAAAAATAAAAAGACCAAAGAAGAAAAAGAAAATAAAGAATCCAAGGAGGAGACAGAGGAATTACTCCAGTTCATAAGGCAAAGTGAGTATTCCATTATAGACCAGCTCAATCGCACACCTGCAAAAATCCCATTATTATCTCTAATAATGAGCTCGGAACCGCATAGAAATGCCCTGTTGAAGGTCTTGAGCGAGGCGCATGTACCTCACACAATATCCCAAGAAAAGGTTGAGAGGATCGTCAGCCACATCACGGCAAACGATCACCTCACCTTCACAGAGGAAGAACTACCCCTAAAGGGGTCAAACCACAACAAGCCCTTGCATATCTCGGTTAAATGCAAGGAGTACCTCATCGCCAAAGTTCTTGTGGATAACGGGTCATCCTTGAATGTGATGCCCAAGTGCACACTGGATAAGTTAACCATCCAAGGAACCCGTCTGCGCCCAAGCAGTACCATCGTTCGAGCCTTCGACGGATCAAAACGAGAAGTAGTGGGAGAGGTCAATTTGCCAATCCAAGTTGGACCCACTACCTTCAACGTCGATTTCCATGTAATGGACATTACTCTAGCATATAGTTGTCTCCTTGGCAGGCCTTGGATTCATGACGCTAAGGCAGTACCTTCGACGCTCCACCAAAAAGTCAAGTTCATAGGGGGCGACAAACTGGTCACGGTCCAAGCAGAAGACGACATCCTCATCAGTGGACCGTCCACCCAACCTTATGTGGATGCGGCTGAAGAGGCCCTTGAAACATCTTTTCAAGCGCTCGAAATTGCCAATATAGAGCGACTTCCCAGAAACACAAAGGTAGCCCGCATGATGTTGAAGCACGGTTACCATCCTGGCCAAGGACTGGGGGCAGATTCTCAAGGCATGAGGGAACCCCCAAAATTCAAAGACAATCCTTGCAAGTATGGCCTAGGATATGATCCTACTAAGGGCCGAGCAGAAAGGAGAAAAGGGAAGTCTCCCCTTCGCACACTCAAGCAAATTTTCCGAAGCGGAGGAGTGCAAGCGTCAAGAGCCACTCTAGTCATTAGGAAATCTTTTTCTTTGTTTAAGGGATGTAAACCCCATGATTGTTAGATATTATCCCCCGGGGCGAGCCCGACCCCCGGGCATCTTAGGGCACATATTCCCTCATTAATTAATAAGAATGATTCTTTCTATCTGCCTCTCTTCTTTCTACTTCTGACTAGACCACATAAATAACCATGTCTAAGTGAACATAAAAAGAAGAGAGAGAAAGAGAAAGAAGAATAAAAAAAAAACGCTTCCAAAATAATCAATCTTTACCATTGCTATTACCATCAAGTTAGTTGATTAGAAGCACATCAAAATAAGACTTCACCTCATCCTTAAAGAAAGTCATGCTTCGCCAATACTGTGAAAAAATAAAAATATAAATCCAAACAAATAAAGAAAAAGCCCAGAGAAGCCAAAGGCCAAAGAAAAGGGCAAATTACCCGGGAGGAAACCCACTAAGGGGGCTACACAAAAGATAGGGTCGACCCGGTAGGGTACCCGAACAACAATAAAGGGTAGCCTAGGCAAAAGTTAGGGTTACAAATAAGGTCCGCTAGGATTTCTCCAAATTTTACAAAAGAAGGAACCTAGACAAAAGTTAGGGCCAATACACAGTATCCTAGTTCGAAAACCCAAAGGGCAATCTAGGGAAATCAGCTAGCCATTTAAAAGCAATGGAAATGAAACCAAAGAGCGCAAATGCAAAAAAGAAAGATGTTTGCTCAGACAAAGCCTAAACACCCAGGCTTAACCTTAGCCATCCATTCTTACAAAACCCCTTTTATCAATAAAAATCAACCCTCTAAAACACAAACCATTGATTCTTACCCCTTTACTTCTTTTCTCTTGACCCTCACGACAATATTCTAATAATTAATTTGGGAATATGGAGGTGTATAGTCAACAAGAGGATTGAAATCCCTAAAGCAAGGAAAAAGGGACACTACATGACAAAAGTGCTCTACAAAAGGAAAAAAGAAGAAAAAGAGAAAGAAGAGAAAGAAAGAAATTACCCTTCGGTCACAAGAAGTCCGGCATGGTACAGCCAAGAGTAAACGCAGCAAATCAGAAGGCTTTCGGCGCAACGAGACACGTTGGTTAAATCCTTCTGAAAACTTAATCAAAATAGGCATTATAGGACATCAAAACATAAAAACATTGCATGCATAAAATGTTTTTAGACCAGGTCCTATTACCTATTTCAAAAAATAACAAAAAAACAATAAAAAAATACAAAAATAAAAAAATCTCTTCCATAATTCGAGACCGCCGTCTGGACCAACCACACCGCCGTCTCGACGCAGGCAAAAGGCGAGACCGCCGTCTCGCTCAACGAGACCGCCGTCTCGCTTAAGCCGAACGTTGAGACCGCCATCTCGGTGGACCAGACCGTCGTCTCACCCACCCAGACGGTGGTCTCGATTTTGAAAAATTCCCTATAAATAGGGGGCGCGCTTGGGGGCTTCCTCACAACTTCCCTTGCCTCCAGAACCTCCTTTCTCTCAACTCCTGCACTCCCAAGCACCCTCTGGTCAGAATGTTTAGCAGAAGCGCTTCCAGGAAGAGAAGGAACACTGTCGATGCCAGTAGTTCCGCAGCACTGCCGTCCCAGGACTCTTCTCAACTGTCGCCACAGCACCAGGCCCGCCTTGAAAATATCCGGACCTACCAGTGGCACCCAATGCTCAAGCTGGATTTCAACATCCTAGCTGAATTTGGGTGGGAGGACGATGTCCAGGCCCATATAGATAGCATCGGGTGGGGCTTCCTGCTGCAACCACCACCTACACACGTGTACCCGCAGGCGGTACTGGAGTTCCTAGCCTCCGTCTCTTACTCTGAGGTCCCCTCCATGGTCTCGGGCCTGCCGCCCACCAGGATGGTGACCTATTTTATGGGTGGGCAATACCAGACCTCCACCCTCAAAGAATTCAACGTAGCCATCGGGTTCGTCCGGCCCGAGGACGCCATGACCCAAGAATACCGTGAGGCCATCTGCTCACGGCCCACCAACCTTACCACCGCCGAGATGTGGCATGAGCTCACGGGAGCCACCATGCTGCCCACGCTGATGAGGGGATCCGCGCTTTCCCTAGCACTCCGTATTGCCACAAGCTGTTGGCAGGAACCATACATGGGAGGAAAGAGAGTCAGGGCAAAATATCCCTCCCTGACCTCTTCGTACTATATTGCATGAGCCAGAAGCGGCGCTGCAACCCCGGGTACTTCTTCCTGAAAGCCCTCAAGGACTTCGGGCACAGATCCACGGGGGCCGTCCTCATGGCTCCACTCATCACTCCCCTGGCAGAGAGTTTGGGGTGCCCTGGCCGGGAAGAGCTGGCCCACAACCTGCGACCCGAATCCATCGGCGGGTCAATCTTGGTCAGCATGGGAATGCTGATTCGCAGAGGGACCCAGGTGGCCCTCCATCCCACACTAGATTTTGCATTGGAACTCCAGGATGCAATGCATGATCTGCCTACACCTCCCGACTTCTAGCAGCAGCAGCAGCAACAACCGCCCTGGTATGCGGACGAATTTGCTGGCATGCACCGCCACATGAGCGACCTATGCCAGCAGTTCGACCATATGACTGTGAGGCAGGAGCAGATATCCCGGAGCCAAGAGGAACTATCCCAGAGGCAAGAACAATTATCCCAAAGGCAAGATACCTTTGACACCCGGCTGGGGGAAATGTACCAGCACCAACAGGACATGCGCCACGACTGGACGATGTTCCAGCAACGATACCAGGATGAAGTCCAAGAGCAGGAGGACTTTAGGTATCATATGTACCAGCATTTCCCTCCCCAGGGATCGGGTCCAGAGGATAGCCCCTAGGGATAGTGACTCCAAAATAGGGTTGTAATAAAATTTCCCCATAAATAAAATTTTATTTCATGCATCTTTTTGCCATCTCTTGCAAAAGCCAGCGTAAAAAAAAAAAAAAAAAAAAAAAAAAAACTTAAACTCAGAAAAGAAAAGGCATACGCTCAAGAAAAAAGCCAAAATCCTGAATCGCGAGAAAAAAGAGATAAAACCGCGAGAAAAAGGCAAGATTAAACCATTACCTCAAACCAACAAAATCTCGACTACCAAGCAAGAGTCGAATAAAACCAAGACCCATCCGACCAACCAGCAAGGATCGGATGATCACCACCAAAAGAACAAAAACAAAGAATCCCCAGCCATCAACAAAGTTGGATGAAACACCAACAAAAATCCCCGGCGCAACCTGGATGACCATTCAAGAAATCCAAAAACAATCAACTAAACACAGAAAACACTCCCTAGAGAGTCGGCGCATGATCAGAATCAGTAAGTCGCCACCATCGCCAAAGGATCAGCTACCGCAAGAAGGGGCATCCAGAGGCACCAAACCAGACGAGGGTTCGTACTCGTCAAGCAAGGGGTCAGCTACCGCATCGAAGGAGCATCCCGAGGTTTCACACCGGCGCATGATCAGAATCACTAAGCCGCCACCACGGCCAAAGGATTAGCTACCGCAAGATGGAGCATCCGGAGGCTAAACACCAGATGGGGGTGTAAACTCATCATGCCTTACAAAAGGGGGCTTACCGGGCGGGGGTTCGTACTCGTCAAACACCAGATGGGGGTGTAAACTCATCAGGCCTTACAAAAGGGGGCTTACCGAGCGGGGGTTCGTACTCGTCAAACCAGATGGGGGTTCGTACTCATCAGCCGAAGGGGTCAGCTACCGCGTCGAAGGAGCATCCCAGAAGCGCACAACACAACATTTCCCCAGAAGATCATCCGCCACAAAGACGGAGCATCTGAAGGGCAACCGGGCAAGAGGGTCAACTCCTTTACCCTCCAGTCGATCACCTTGGCACAAAAGGCCAGAAGTCGACTGGTCGGGTAAAGGGGGGGCAATTGTAGACCCCAAATCTTGCCCGGCATCCAAATAAAGACCAGAAGACCTCCTATTTGAAGATGGACAAAGCCTAACAAGCCATTAGGAGAGACTATGAGGCCCCATACTAGGATAGGAGGGAGTTTCTGTACAAAAAAATAAGTTTTCTCGCCTTGTTGGGACGAGAACGCCGTCTGGATTTTCCAGACTGCCGTCTCGCCTCACGCAAGTGGCGAGACAGCGGTCTCGCCACCTGCGAAGGAAGAGACGGCGGTCTCGTTTCCCCAGATGGCGGTCTCGCCGCGTTTGCAGGTCGAGACGGCGGTCTCGACCCTGTCAGACAAGACCGGCGGTCTCGCCACCTGACAGCGCGAAAACCTATAAATAGGGGTCCTCCCCCTCATTTCCACACACCTCAAGCTTCTAGCTCTGCCTTCTCTCTAAAAACTTCTCTCTAGAATCCCTCTGACGCATTTCCGGAGTTTCTGAGTGTCTTTGAGAACATTTTTTCGGCGTTTAGAAGAGTTTCTGACGTCCTGTAGAGCGAAGGGCTGCCAAAAAGCACCCGTTTACTTTAAAGAAATATAAAACAAAGCTTGCTTCGGAGGTTTAATTTCTCCCTCTACTTTTAACGCTTTAATTTTAATTATGCAGTAGATTAGGGCCATGTAGTCATCACTTTAAATTCCGCACAATAAAAAGGGCAAAAGAGTATTTTCCGGTTTATTTATTAACATAAAAAGTTGGCCTGTCATAGGGAACCCGAAAGGGGCGTAGTAAAGGAACTAATACTTCCTTTATCACGTAACTAACTCCCTTACCCAACTCTGGTTCTAATGACCAAAGTTGGTTTTCGAAAACCAACGCCTTTTAAAAACCTTTTCCGGTGTTTCCGGTAAAAACGTCGATGGCGACTCCACAGAACCCAAAATAAACAAGTCCTTGGGTTAGCCCGGTTATCGGACAACCCAAGGACACCTTTCGAAAACCTCGCCCCTAGGTTAGCCCGGTTATCGGACAGCCTAAAGGCGTTGTAACCACCTATAAAAAACGCGAAAAACAAAAGGGTCGAAAAAACCATCGCGTCGCTCCGACCGACCCTCTCTCTTTTGAGACGGCGGCGACAGGATATAATCAATAAGAAGGAATATTTTGATGAAACATATGCACTTGTTTCTAGATTAGAAGTTATTAGACTGCTACTTGGTTATATGAAGAATTTTAGGTTATATCAGATGGATGCCAAGAGTGCCTTCTTGAATGGTTATTTAAACGAGGAAGTCTATGTCTCTCAACCACCTGGATTTGAGGATCACAAATATCCATAACATGTGTTCAAACTCAAAAAGGTCTTATATGGTTTAAAGCAAGCACCAAAGCAATTTTCTCATTCCAAAAAATTATCAAAGAGGTGAAGTTGACAAAACTTTATTCCTTAAGAAATTAAAAAATTATATAATTGTAGTACAAGTTTATGTTGATGAAATTATCGTTGGGGCTACTAATGATGCTTTATGTAAGAATTTTGTGAAAGAAATGTAGGGGGAGTTTGAGATGTTAATGATGGGAGAACTCAATTACTTTCTAAGACTACAAGTTAAACAATTAAAAGGGGGAAGCTTTTTGCATCAATCAAAATACTGTGCAGAATTGCTCAAGAAGTTTGAAATAGAAAATTGTAAAGAAGCATTCACTCCCATGTCCACAAGTTGCTATTTAGATACCGATGAGAAAGTAATTGTAAATGTTGGCTTGTGGTATCTTGGTGTATCTCGATTAAATTTAATTGGATATTCTGACTCAGATTTTGCAAGATACAAACTGGACAAGAAGAGCACCAGTGGAACCTGTCACTTTCTAGGAAGTAGCTTAATCTCATGGCATAGCAAGAAGCAAGCTTAAGATGTCTAGTTTCCAACACAAAAAGAATCAGCTCAATCGGAGTTCTATAGAAAAAGATATATAAGAGGCAAAGGTCAAAACTAATCAGTGAAGAAATCGAAAGTAATATAGAAAGCTATGTTAAAATACAGAAATTAGTATATTTTTGTGATTTCGCATATTTTTTCCTAAACATAAAAATTTAATCTAATATAATAGAATAAGAACCTAAAAGAATCTAATTCTACTTTATTATACTAATAAATGAGTTGTCATCAACATGACATACGAGCACTACCAAGAGCCCAACAATAAACTCTTTCACATCAATAATCAATTAGAAGATATCTACAGCAGGTTGGATGACTTGTAGTTCAACCAAGGTCCATGGGAGGATTATAAATTCATTGTTTCATATTATCTTTTGGTTTTTGTCTCTTGAACATTTGTTTTTCTCTTATGTTGTTTTTATTTGTCTCTACTAGCTTGTACTGTTAACTGGTTCTTATAACCAAAACTTCATATTTTAAATTCATTTGTGGAATATCTTTTAGCTTGATTCATGCTTTTTTCCTACTTTGATGAAGTCAAAAAGGGTAGAAAGGATTGAAAGGGATAGCACATGTATACTAACTTCATTAGACACACAATTTTTTTTGTAGATTCAAGATTATTTGGCTTCATCAAATAAGAGGAGACTGATAAAGATCATGAGAAAGATTTTGGAAGATTTGAAAGATTTGACAAAGTCAAAAGGAAGATGATATGTTGTTGTAGTCCATAGTGTGTTTGCATTAAGTATCATAGATATAAGCACCTATCCTTTTCTCAAGCATGAGTTTCTTCTTTCAAAAGTTAAAGAAAAAGTGCCTCTAGAATTTTTAATTTGTTAATTGATACATGACCTGGTGTTATCAGTTAAAATTGAAAGCAATGAGGGAGATATTGATGACAATGTGAAACATGTCCTTACATTCCCAAGAGATGATTTTGATGATGATTCAAGTCAACAACATTCAAAACTCAAGCAAGCCCAAGATATGATTCAAACCATTCAAGATTCAAGCAAGTCCAAGATGATTCCTGAAGATTAGATAGAGTCTTAGAATACAGGATATGGAGGTACAAATTGATGAAGTGATATTATGCATAAGCCTGCAAAGCACAAGTGTGATAAAATTTCGTAACATCACATTTTTCACTATCATAATCGATTATGATGCATTAGAAATGGAAAAACAATTTTCTCTCTGTCATATTAGATTATACTGGTAACATAATCGATTATGGCAGTTTAAATTTGAAAAACATATCCATTTTTTAAGAATAAATGTTTTTGAATACATCCTGATTTTTTTTCTACGAAATTATTAATGACCAATAGTTATTTTCTGATTCTATTTTCCTATTTAAATAAATTTTGATGAAAAATCAAAATACACAATTACAAAATTCGAAAATTCAATCAATTTTGAGAAAAGAATTCTGAGCAAGGCAACAGAGCACTTTTAGGTTTTCTGAGAAAACTTTTCCATACTGCCTTTTGTTCTTTCACTATCAATCACACTGTGTTCTTGGAGTTATCATTTTACAGGCTTCTACAATTTGTTATCTCTATTACCCAGGTGTGACTGTTCTTATTTTATTGCCTTCATCCTTTTTAGGTCTTAGGAAGTTTGATGTTAAATTCCCTGTTTAGGGTTTAAGTAGATGTTGTTAAATCCCCTTTTTAAGGTTTAGGTGGTTGCACTGTTTCTTGAGCAGTGTGTTCTTGTTTGGAGTTTCTACTATCATCACTTTGATTTGTTCAGGGAGGTGTTTTCATCCTTTCATTTTTTCAGAGGAGGTGTTCATCCTTGGTCGGATTCTAAGGATGTGTTTTCATCCCTTTTATTTGTTCGGGGAGGTGTTCATCCCTAGTGTGATTCTAGGGAAGTGTTCATCCTTTGTGTGTTGGTTGTAACAGAGGTGTTTTTCATCCTTTGGCTTGTTCAGTGGAGGTGTTCATCCCTAGTAGGATTTTAGGGAGGTGTTCATCCCTAGTGGGATTCTAAGGAGGTGATTGTCTTTTTGATTAGTTTACTCTTTACTGGTTCCTCTGCTGAGTTGATTGTAATTTGTAAATTGAATTTTAAAGATAGTGAATTGGGGTCACTCTTGTATTAGAGGTGACTGGGAACTGAATCTAGGGTTGTCTATACCCGAACCAGTATAAATTATTATGTGCTCTTCTCTTCACTTTATGACCCTTGGCTTTTGTTTTCCCTATATATGTGCACATGTATTTTTCCCTTTATCTCTCTGATTATATTACTTCCGCTTTATTTGTGTTCAAACTCAATTTAACAAATTATTGACATATTAAATAAATTTTAATTTGGCATCTATTTTAATTTGTGCATCTATTCACCCCCCCCTCTAGATGCCATTTGTCTAACAAAAATCTCTCTGCAAAATTTTCAAAATTCTTTTAATCCCTTTTTATCAGTTAAGTCAACTTAAACCTGATTCACTGAAAGCTAACTTTAGTTATTTTAATCGATTAAATAATGAATTAACCAATTAAATGTATCATTATACTCCATAATTTTTTTATATAAATAAATTCTCACTTTCATTTTAAGATATACTTTGATAAATCAATCAAGCAACACACTTTTTACTTTATGAGTCTTTGAAAACTATTCTTAAGGCTTTGTGTTCATCTTCTTGAATGAACTCAACTTGTGATTGGATTGTTGATTTAGCATATTCATTTGATTGTTATTGTTTTTTCAAGCATCTTAATCCCTCATTCTATCTTTTGTATTTTTGGTGTATAGAAGTGTGGACACTAGTTAAGGAAACTGGAAGTGTGGTTGCTGGTATAGATTCAAGAACTAGTTTGTAGTTCTTAGAGTAGATTGTGATTCTACTGATGGTGTTTGTAATCAATTGAAAATTTGATTAGTGGAACTCAACTGAATTTGGTTGAGAACTGGATGTAGCCCTGTGGATTGGGTGACCAGTATAAATTATGTTGTTCTTGTCCTTCTTTTCATTTTATTCTTATATTCAAGATTGTTGTTCTTTTATTCAAAATAAGATTGATTTCAGTAAAACTTTGAAATTGATAATATGAATTTCAAAGTTGTAAAAAAAATTTAACGGATCAATTCACCCTCCCACTTGATTTCAACCTGTACATCTAACAATCATGCATACCAGAAATCCAACAATAATCTTTCAACGCATCAAAAATAGTTTTAAGCTCAATTTGAGACACAAATGCTATGTGATTAAAGAAATTATTCAAGGAATGGCGAGTGGAAACTCCCTTTTCAATTTGTTCAATTATCTTGTCCATATAAAGATCTCTAGGATTCCTTCATTCCTTGGATAATTCTTGCATGGGTTCATTAACAGGTTTAGGAGTATTGTCTGGTGTGACAATTTTGTCCAGTTTTAGCTTGTTAAGTGATCCAATCAGCTCATCATCTACATAATTCTTAGATAAAATTTATACATCTTGCATCGATTCATCAAATACCACATGTACCTATTCCTCAATAGTCATTAATCTCCTATTATACACCTTGTATGATGACTATGTGATGAATAGCCTAAAAAGAGACCTTCATCAGCTTTGGCATCAAATTTGTCAAGATTTTTCTTACCATTATTTGTAATAAAGCATTTACATCCAAAAAATAATGTCTGGTTTTCTTCCTTTGTAAAGTTCATATAGTGTTTTCTTTAAAAATAGTCTTTGTTAAGAACATAGCAAGTTGTGTTAACTACATTTGCCCAAAAGTATTTAGAAAGAGAATTTTCATCAAGCATGGTTCGAGAAAGCTCTTCTAAATATATATTCTTTCTTTCAACCACTTCATTTTGTTGTGGAGTTTTAGGAGTAGAAAAATTATTGGTACCATATTTTTCACAAAATGATTAAATTTTTCATTATCAAATTCTCCTCCATGATCACTTTTAATTAAAATGATGCAATAACCCTTTTCAATTTGCATAATCTTGGCAAGCTTTTTCAAAGCTTTGAATGCAACATTTTTAGACACCAAGAAAAGAGTCCAAGTGAATATGGAAAAATCATCAACAATTACTAATGCTTAGTAATTACCTCCAACACTCATGGTTCTAGAAGGACCAAAGATATCCATATGCAGCAATTCAAAAGGTTTAGCAATAAAGACAATATGTTTATGTTGGAAAGATGTTTTAACTTGCTTACCCTTTTGACAGGCACCACATATTTTTTCCTTATCAAACTTGAGCTTAGGTAAACCATAAACCAAATTTCTAAATAACAACTTGTTTAGATTTTGCATATGAATGTGTGTTATTCTTCTATCCAAAAACCAAGAATCATCTTTGGATAGAAGATGGTCAATGTTGGATGATGTGTGCATTATATCAAGCATATAAATTTTGTTTATATGCTTAACCAAAATTACCTTGTTAGTTCTAGGTAGGTTCACATATCAGTAATGATTAGGTTCAAACAAGACTTTGTGACCTTTATCATAGAATTAACTAATGCTCAATAGATTGTGCTTGATCCCTTCAACATAAAACACATTATGTCATCATGACCCAACATATTTCCATTATTGTTATCTATGTAAGTTACATGTCTCTCTGATCTAAAATTTAGGATTAAGAATGTGTTAATGTCTCCAATCATATATCTAGAACATTCACTATCTAGGTATCAAACCTTCTCCTTTAATTGTGTTTGCAAAACAAGTCAGAAACACAACTTTGGTACCCATACTTAATCTAGGGTATAACAAAGTTAATTTGTCCTCTTTGTGTGCTTTGGAATCCATTTAACTATGCCATTTAGAGCATCAAACTTACCAACATGATAGTGTCTCACTAAGTGACCCTTTTTCATACAGTGAAAACATGTAATGAATGGAGATGTATTGGGCTTATTGTATGAAAAAGAAGTTTTTGAAACCTTTTGTTTTGTTTCCAAAAGTGGGTTTGCACTTGATACCTACTCTACGAAACGCACTATTATGAGTCCAACAAAGCATCTAAATTAGCCTTACCTCTAGAAAATTAGGATAAAGTCTTGATAGGATAGTGAACCTTTTTCTATAACACAACACAATTTTCATATTCTTTTTCCACAATAGCTTTAGAACAATTGCAAGCAAAGTTGTTATAAATTATTTCAAGATTTTTCATATTTGTGTTAATGTTAAGCAATTCATCCTCTAAAATATTAACACAATATTCAAGTGAGATGTTTAGTCTTTTTAATCAATTACTAGAGACACCAAGTTTGTTAGCTTCAACTTGCATTTCATTAAAAGTATCCAATAGTTAACTATTGTTCTTTTCATTTTTAGAGGAGTTAGAATACTACTAAATAAGGATTCATAGCCAACCATTAAATATATATTGACAATTTCACCCTCTTTTAAAGAGGTGATTTAGGATGAATAATCATTGTCCTACTAAACTAAGTAGGCTCTTCTATTTTTGGCCTTCTAGACTTTATTTCATTATTTCTTTCCTTGTTTTGACATTCTATTTTGATGTGCTCCTGCTTACTACAACCATAGCAGGTAAAGTGAGAAGAATTTGAATTTGGTTTTTGTTTACATACCTCTTTTAAGATGTATTTCTATTATTGTTTCTTCTTTTAAAAAATTTGCCAAATTTCTTAATTAGTAGGTTGAGATTTTCTACATCACTTCCTTCCTCAATGTTATCCATATCTTCGTCTCTTTGTGCAACATTTTCTTAGAACAATACTTTTCCTTTCCTATTAAAACTTTCTTGTTCATTTAATTTATTAATTTCAAGTTCATATTAAATTCACTTTCCATATGTTTTATTTTTCATTTTAAACTCATTTCTATTCTATAGTAATGAATTTGGTTCAATGTACATAGTTGTTTTAATTTTGAATTTTTAGCTAATTTGACCTTTGCTCACTATTTTGACCATAACTATTTTTGTAAATATTATTTATGCTTGATTCAAGTTGCATTCAATACTACACTTCAAGGATTTCAAATGGATATGGTTTTCTAGGTTTTGAGTTCTATGATATTGTCTATGATTTTTCGAAGTTGAGGCAAATTTGCTACAATTTTGTAAAGAATTCATGCGGATTTGATTTTCCTTTGTATTAGCTTATCTATTGTAATTAGGCTTATAGACCTAATTAGAGTCAACATTTGAGTCCATGCTTACTTTAGATTTTAGGGTTTAGGATTCATTTGATTTCATCCTTTAAATAAACTAATTTTTTTCTAAACTCATATCCGTAAATCATTTGTTTAGTTTTTTAGTTTAGAAATGTCTTTACATCTTCTCTTTTCTCTTTTCTCTCTCAGTTTTGTGACTCTTCCTCTTCTCTTGTCGGAATTGCTTTAGAGTTTTTCATATATGGAAAATTAAATTTTGAGGATTAATTTTATTTACTTGATTCATTACTTTTATAATTTCTAAAACCTAAATCCTCAAATATAACTTTTACATAAAGTATATCAAGAATTGAATATATTTCAATATGTGTCCTTGGAAAGAAAGATCTAGATTTGCATTCTATATTACAAATTCTTCTGAGTAAACTTGGATAATTTATTTTTATGAATGACAATGAAAATCACTAATCAAATAGAGATGTTGTAGTCATGATTGAGACATAATTTGATTCTAAGAATATTGTGACCTTGGGTTATCAGGTTCTGTCAAGACATTTCAATACCTGCATATTTAGCTCTTCTTTACCAAAAACCTTTCCCAAACCAATGAGGTGGTTAACAATATGCATAAAACATTTTTGAACATCAACAATACTCTCTTCTTCTTGCATATGAAACAATTCATATTTTTGTATCAGGGCATGCTTTCTTGCCCTTTTTATATTTATGATTCCTTCATGAGTGACTTCCAAGATATCTCACATTTCTTTAGTTGAACTACATTGAGATACCCTAAATAATTCATACAGATTCAAATCAGAAGTAATAATATTCTTGGCAATATAATCATATTGAAATTTTTTGTTCTTGGCATAAATTAAATTAGACAAAAAATTTTAATTACATCTTTTACTTTGTGCATGGGAACAAAAGGACCATTGACAATAGTATCCTAAATATCTTTATCAATTGATTCAATATTGACTTTCATTCTCACCTTCTAAAATTGATAGTTTTCTCCACTAAATATTGAAAGTCTATTAATCCAAGCCCCTTTAAAAAATGGAATTTTGTTTCCAACCATTTTAAGAACAGGATCTAATTCTTCAGTAACTCACAAGAACCAACTGTGATACCAATTTTTAAGAAAAGTGGCTTAGTTCAAGAGATGGTGAATTAAAGTACACACAATTTCATAAAAATTCACTTATCAAAGTTGAGATTGGAAATTTTATTCAACCAATTAATCAAGATTTGGGAGTACACACAAAGGAACAACAAGAATGTATAAAGAATATATAAAATACAGTGCGAGAGAGAAGGGAAGATAAAGAAAACTAAGATTTATACTAGTTCACTCTATAGCCAAAGCTACATTCATTTCTTAGGCAAATGCAACTAAGAGTTCCACTAAACATAATTTCCATACAACCATTAGAAAACATATCTACTTAAGAGCTTTCTTGACACCTTTAAGAACAATTCTTCCTAAAAACTAGTAACAAAATCGTCACCACCACATTTCCTAGGAACGACTTCTAGGATATTTCAAAAAATATAGAATTAAAATTTACAAGAAGGATATCACTTGCAAAATAGCTATTATACATAAAAGAAACTAAGGTGAAGAATACAAGTGTAACTTTCTACACAAACTTGATCACATAACAAAACCAAGAAAACCTCCAAGATTTGTGAAAGACTGATATGAATCACATATCAAATGGTTAAGAGAGTAAAGAGTTATATAATGTGTCACTAATAGTTTTAACCAATTAAAATTATGTTTTAATATGTTAATTTCACTTAAGTGTAAAATAATCAATTAAATCATGTTTTAATTTATTAAAACAAAATGATTAAGAATATTTTAACTGATTAAAATAAAAATACTCAAAGTTCCTCTTCACTTAAAGTGAAATTTTTAATACATTAAAATAATGTTTAATTGATTAGACTTTTTCTGATCTTAATTTAATTTACTTTTTTTATTGGATCAACCCATAAACACAATTCTAAGTTCTACTTTTTACACATTTAAGATCTAACAAGAACTTTTGGTGATCGTTCCTACAATTTGAATAATCAAATAGTTTTTTTTTAAATAATATGATTTATATATTATTGGAAAGCATATTAAGTATGATTTCAAGGGACACCCAGCCAATTTTGTAGCCATGATTTAACTAATAGAAATATAGAAATAGAAATTTGTTCGCAGGAGGTGACAAGCCTAAGATATCACACAAAATTTGAAAAGCTTTCTAAAAAATCAAATTATTAGGATGAAAATGATAGGGTGCAACACAATTGAACATCAATTCAAAAAATTAAATTATTAGGATGAAAATGGTATATAATATATCATATTCAAAATTAGTAGAAGGAAGAAGAATATTCAGATCTTTAAATGACATTCGTACACAAAATTCAAAGATCAGTAGAAGAACAAGCCTCAACTAGAATAAATTGAACATCAGAATCGTAACAAAGGCCATAAGCTTTATAAATAACTTTGATTGAATATGAAGAGGCAAAGATGGAAGAAAAATGCCTTGCTTCTCTGAGAACCTAGTAATACTCAGGATCATAAATGAGGGTAAATCTACCCTTTTAAGTTCTTCTAAGATAACTCAAACCAACTTTGGGATTTTTTTTATTTTCCAAAGATGTATTACTAAAATCACTAGAAAAAAACTAGTAGAAGACATGATAAAGGAAACATATCTATGTTAGAAAAGAAGGCTGAGATCAAGAGGGGGGTGAATTGATCTTTGAAAGATTTTCGCAATTTACAGATTATCTATTTCAGAGATTAAGAGTTCTGACCAGTTCTTGAATCAAGCAAAACAAGAAATTGAAATAAAGACAGTAGTTGAATTAAAGAGAGTAAGGTTTAGAGAAATACAACCAAGATTTATACTAGTTCACTCAATCCCAGGGCTACGTCCAGTTCTCAGCCAAATTCCATCTGAGTTCCACTAGATTGAATGTTTTACAGATTATATATTCCTATCACACACCCAACCTACCACAAGAACCAAAATTCCAGTCCTTGCACCTAAACCTTTACCAAGAACCAACTTCCAGTTCCTGAACCAACCTGCAGCCAAATTCCAGCTACAGAACCAGCGCCCAACAATTCCAGACACCCAACATACAGAAAAGAAATGTAAAGAAAGAAAGAGAAGAAACTAGAACAATCAAACCTGGATTATGCAGCCCTGTAGAATGAGTTTCTTCACAAAAGGAATGCAAAAATTGCCTCAAGAAAGAACTTTGAAAAACTCCACAAAACTTGTGCGATTCTTTCTTGAAAGTAGCTCTTATGATTGCTTGATTGATTGCTCAAAAGTATATTTTGAACGACTAAAGCAATCCTGTTTATATAGAGATTTGTTCTAACTGCTAGTTTAATTAATCTGTTAAAACAATATTTTAATCTGTTAAAAGTATTGAATTAATCTGTTAAAACTTCTTTTAATCTGTTAAAATGTTCTTGATCATTCTCCAAATTTATTTTAACTGATATGACAGCGTTTCAATCGATTAAAACACTTTGTAAAAAAAATTTAAGTTGTTTTAATCGATTAATTCACAATTTAATAGATTAAAATTTTGCCAAATATTTTCATAAAACTTTCTAAGTGATTTTAACTGATAACAACCAGTTTTAATCGATTAAAACAATTAGCAAAAAGTTTCTTAAGTTGTTTTAATCGATTAAATTGCAGTTTAATCGATTAAAATTATTCTGATCGATCATATATGAGATTTAATCGGTTAAAACTCATTTTGATCGATCATATATGGGATTACTTCGATTAAAAAGTACCTCAAGTGGTTTTAATTGATTATTTCGAAGTTATATCGATTAAAATACTGCCATGACACTTCCCATAACATTTTAAGTGATTTTAATCGATTAATTCGAAACTATATCAGTTAAAATACTAGCAGAAGGTTTTCAAAAACTCCTTTAATGAAAACAATCGATTAATTCGAAGGTATATCGATTAAAATAGTTCCAGTGAATGTTTTAAAAGATTTTAATCAATTATTTCGAAAACCTATCAGTTAAAAAAATTGTTATATAAGTTTTAAGAACATTTTAATTGATAAAGCTCATATAATATCAGTTAAAACAATTTCTTAAAAACCATTTAACCGATTACTTTGGTTTTTAACAGATTAAACATCTTTAGAGGCATTTTCAAAATCTTTTAAATGATAAAACCTCATGCAGCAGAGAGATATGAATGATTAAACCTATGTATAGATGCAGACTCACTAATCACTTCTACCCTTTTAACCAAGTAACCTTTGACTTCATCATAATAGTCTTTGACTTCATTTGACTTCATCAAATCAACAAGATCTTCGTTTTATCAAATGATTCAATAAGATCTTCATCACTTTCACTCTCCCCCTATTTGATGAAGACAAACACCTCTTTGAACGATTATGTAGAAGAAGTCACTTGAATATATAGATTAGTGAATATTCAAAATTAATCATTTCTCCCCCTTGATTTCTCCCCCTAAAATAGTGAGTATATCAAAATTAATCATTTCTCCCCCTTTGACTTCATCAAAAATAGGGAAGAGAGGGGTAAAACAAGTAAGATGATAACAAAAAGAAAAATAGTATTACAAAAAGAATACCAAGATACCAATGAGATGTATCATTCATTTAAGAACCAATTAAAGTTGATTCAAACTTATCTTCGTTAACACGTTTGTAATGAATACAATAGATACGTGTAAAGATAAGGGAACCATGCTTTAGTAGCATGTTACAAGAAT
The DNA here is from genome assembly GCA_963425845.1 of Sphenostylis stenocarpa. Lineage (NCBI taxonomy): Eukaryota > Viridiplantae > Streptophyta > Magnoliopsida > Fabales > Fabaceae > Sphenostylis > Sphenostylis stenocarpa. The sequence goes on from OY731406.1 coordinate 19,789,406, forward strand.
AACCATTAACTAAAGCCTTTAATTTTCTTTCCAGAATAATAATCGATTAAAACAGGACATAATCGATTAAATTGATCATGTTAATGATTTTAATTGATACAGATAACATTTTAATCGATTAAAACAGATGTACATTGAAATCCTGGGAGCATTTAATCGATTAAATCGAAATTTAATCGATTAAAATAGTACGAATAGTAGTATTATTAAAGAAATTAATCGATTAAAACTAGTTTATATCAATTAAAACACTCAGAAATGGGAACTAAGTGATATTTGATGCATCTAAAATACCTAATTTAGTTCAGATTTTATAAAAATGAGCACGAGCAAGAGGTTTTGTGAATATATCAGCTAAAAGTTTTAACTCTTATGAGAAAGTTCACAAAGACTTTAAAGTCAAGTCAAATATGATAAAATCCAATCAATGTGTATTGACAACCCAAGAAAGAGTGGAAAATTTGCATAATAACAGAATATGATAACATAGTTAGTGAATTTAATTGATGTAAAATATTTCTAGTTGGTATAATTCCACATCCTAGAACTTTTAATCAATTCTTTCGCAAAATAATCGATTAAAAACAGAACATATAGCCTGAGTGAATTTTTGTAAGTGAACTTAATCGATTAAAAATCTAATTAATCGATTAAAACAATACGGATTGTCTAAATGAGTATGTTTGTGAATGAAATTAATCGATTAAAGTGATTTTATATCAGCTAAAACTATCAAAATATGTATTGTTAGATCAATCTAAGGTATCTAACTTAATTCTTAAACATCCTTATCATATTAAATATAGTTTAGGGAGTGTTTTTGGTCAAAGACCAGTTAATATTATAGACTAGCAAGATAAAAACAACAGATAAGATTAGAAAAAAAAAAGATAGAAATGACCCTTCTTGATGAGACTAGTCATCCCAATTTCCCTGATTGAGTTGCATGTCCTCCATCTTAGTATAAAGATCTGCAATCTAGTTTCCTAGATTGGTGAATTGAGTATTGGATTGTTGAAAATATTGGTAGGTCATCTGCATATGTCTCCTTTGATTTTCTTGTAGTGAGGACATTTGGGAGAGCATAGTTCTTTCAAACTGAGAGAGAGGAGTTCCACGGTCAGGTTGCTCTATGTATGGAATGATCTCCATGTTCTCATAAGAGGTTTGACCACCAGTGGATTCAGGAACCTCAGCAGCAGCCGGAGAAGAAGGAATTTGACCTTGATCAGCTTCTTCTTCATCTTCTTCCTCATCTTCAGACATCCCAGCATCAATCTTAGAGACCCACTCTCCATCAATTTTGATAAATCCCATCTTCTACAAAGTGGAATCATCAATATTATTGGAGGCCTTTGGAGTTTCCACATATTATCCTGCAAGATCTACTTCAAAGTATCTAAAAAATTGATTAATCAACATAGCAAATGGCAGTTTATAATCAACCAATCTTTTTGCTTTTATCATGTGATCCTTGATAACAAAAATCCAATTTACACGGATATTATTTTCAATGCAGTACATAAGAGCTAAATCACCCTCATTAAGTAAAGCATGATTACTCCCCCTTGGAGTAAGCATCCATGCAATGATGAAGGCAAGAATTCTTGGTTCAAGCTCCATTTTCCCATCGTTAAGAGTTCTTACAGAATCATTTTGATTTTTGAGACAACTTCAGAAAAAATTTAATTTTGTTAAAATCAGGTAACTCTGCAATGTTACCTCTGGATACCTTTACACCAACATCATGAAGACCAGCCACTTCTTCCCACACCTTAGGAGTGATCACCTGATTTATACCTTTGACTTGAGACCTTAGAGTGGAGTCCCTGACTGTAAGGTTGGCATAGAATACCCTCATTATATCAGGTTGAATGTTACCAGTGTTCTCCAAAAACGTTTTTAACTTTTGTCTTTTCAATTTTCTTCTCAATGAGGTAAAGCCTTCTTCATCCAACCAAGCAAACTTAATATATTTAGGAATCACCAGTTGCTTTTGGCTAAAGTTGGAAATAAAGTTGTTCATCTTGTCAATGTCTCCATTAAACCATGCTTCAACATGTCCCCCAGCGTTGCCAGCAGCAGAGGAAGATTCCCCCTTATGTTTCTTTCTTGATTTTGATCTTTTAAGCATCTTGTAGCAGAGATTTAAGAAGAAATTTGATTGATACAGTATATGAGAGCGAGAGAAGAGAAAAGAGAAGAAGAGGAGAAACTGAAAATGCAGAACCTGATTTTTCTTTGATGAATAGAAGTTCGGATTCCAAATTTTTGAAGTCTGAATGACAGACCTGCAATATTTCAGTCTTAATTGGTCGTGTCCCCTTGACTGAGTGCAGAATCACATGCTTTGGGCAATGGGTACATCAGCTAAAGTGTTCTTGGATAAACATTGACTCAGTCAAACACTACAGTAAATGCTTTTCACAGATTTTGATTATCAATAAATCTTGAAAATCTCATCTTGATTTGCTGGAAATTCTTCAATTAACCATATTTAAAACAATTTTTAAGAACGAATTAATCAATTAACCAACAATTTAATCAATTAATTTTGTTAAATATTGTTTAAATATTATTTGATATCGTTAAGATATTATTAGATATTTTTAACCACAATATCTTCTGTTTATTCTGTTACTTTCAGTTACTCTTTTAGTTGTATCTCTCTATTATAAATAGACTATCCTATGTGTGATTTATACACAAGGGAGATTAATCTCAAACTCTATTTCTTCTATATTCAACATGGTATCTAGATCTTAAGGTTATTTTGAAATTTTTTCGCCTTTGACCACTGTTGGAGCCGCCACCATCGCCGCTATCGTTGCCGGTTAAACTGATCTTCCACATCAGAAAAGAGGTATTTTTGTTATTGGATATTATTTGGTAGTGTGAAAGTGCATGTCTAGGAAGGTTCTGACAAGGAAAGACTTGGTATTTAAGCATGTCCATTAGTGACCCACCTCTCTTTCCTGGGAACTTACCTGGTGTACTAGTTCACGCCGCTGTCATTGTCACCTCCGCCGCCTCCGCCCTTTATGACTTCTTCTGCTCCTTCTAGTACTTCCAATTCTGTTAGTACTGCATATGATCCTTCCATCTACACTAACTATGTTAATGTGCACTTATCCATTAACAAGTTAACTGGCCCTAATTATGCCACATGGTCATCAGACGTTAGATTATGGCTTAAGAGTCAGAAGTATCTTGATCATCTTGCCCCGAAAGCACCTACTCTCACTCCTGGTGAGGAAGACCGTTGGGACACCATTGATGCTCAATTATGTGTGGTTCTCAAGGGTACTCTTGATCCTTCATTAAAAAAAAAAAATTCCGTTCCTACGAAAAATGTGCCAAAATCTGGGAACATGTCAAGTTATTATACACCAATGATACTCAACGTTTCTATGATGTTTGTTCTAAATTTGTAGATGTTATTGCCTCTAAACATCAAGATTCTATGACTGATTATATGGGCAAAATTCATGCTCTTTTTCATGAGTTCAATAAGTTATTGCCTCCTTCCCCCGACCCTGCCACCGAGATAGCACAACGATCAAAGTTCTTCATGTTAGGGGCATTACACGGACTTGCTGATCAATATTCACATATTCGTGATCACATTTTGGGTTCTCTGATTGTCCCCACCTTGACATCGACCTGCTCCACTCTTTTGCGTGTACCAGCAAAACCCAACCCTGACACACCTACTTTTGTTAATGATTCTTCTGCATTGGTATCTCACCGTGATGACCGAACTCACCCTTGCAAACAGGGAAAAGGGCGTCCTAAGTGTGAACATTGTGGCAAGCTAGGTCACAAGATTGACCAGTGTTATGCATTACATGAGTGTGAACATTGTGGCAAGTTAGGACACAAGATTGACAAGTATTATGAATTACATGGTTGTCCTCCTCGATCTACTGCAGTTGTTCAGACTAATCTTTCCCCACCTTTATCTTCTAAGGATCCTCCTTCTTCTATTTCATCAGGCACACCTGTTATGTTCAACAAATTTCTCAAATGGTATAAGGATCAACAATCTTCTAGTTCCACTGTGTTTGTCGCACACATAGGTACATATTCTTCTAGTCCTTGGGTTTTTGATTCAGGAGCCACTGATCATATTACTGGTAACAAATCTTTGTTCTCCTCTTTATCCTCTCCTAATCCTTTACCTTTTGTTACACTGGTTGATGGCTCTAGAGTATCATCTCATGGTGTTGGAACTGTTAAACGTTTCCCTTCTTTAACCATTAATAATGTTCTTTATGTCCCTGGGTCTCCTTTTCACCTGTTATCCATCAGTCGTCTAACTCGTTCTCTTGATTATATTGTTTCTTTTACCAACAATTCTATGTATTTACAGGACCGGAGTTCGAAACAGGTGATTAGCACAAGACGTGAGTCTCATGGTCTTTATCATCTTCGTCCCTTTACACATGTTGGTGCAGTTATAGAGTCTCCCTCTCTTCTCCATGTTCAGTTAGGTCATCCAATTCTTGCCAAGTTACAGTAGCTTGCCGCTGCCTTATCTAAGTTGTCTAGTTTGGCATGTGAGTCATGTCAATTAGGCAAGCATAGTCGTACTTCCTTTCCTCATAGTGTCACACGTGGTACTTCATCCCCTTTTGTTGTGGTTCACTCTGACATTTGGGGACCTAGCCGCGTTAAGTCTACTTTAGGTTTTCAATACTTTGTTACTTTCATTGATGATTATTCCATATGCACTTGGTTATTTTTGATGAAAAATCATTCTGAATTATTTCATATCTTTCAAACTTTTTTCAATGAAATTCAAACTCAACTCGATGTTTCTATTAGAGTTTTGCACAGTGATAATGGTCGTGAATATCTTTCTCATTCTTTTAAACAATTCATGGCTTCTCATGATATTTTGCATCAAACTTCTTGTGCTTATACACCTCAACAAAATGGTGTAGCTGAACGTAAAAATAGACATCTTATTGAAACAACTCGCACTCTTTTAATTCATGGAGAGGTTCCTCAGCATTTTTGGGGTGATGCTCTTTTTACTGCATGTTATCTTGTTAATCGCATGCCATCTTCGGTTCTAGATAATAAAATACCTCATTTCATTTTATTCCCTCATGAACCACTTCATCCCTTACCTCTAAGAGTTTTCGGGTCTACATGTTTTGTTCATAATTTCAGTTCTGGTCTTGACAAACATTCTCCTAGATCGCATAAATGTGTTTTCTTAGGGTTTACAAGATCACAAAAAGGATACAAATGTTTTTCTCCTTCTCTTAACCATTATTTTGTGTCTGCAGATGTCACCTTTGATGAGTTCTCTTTTTATTTTAAAAGTCAATCTTCACCTCTGTCTCCATCCAATCTTGTCAACACTCCTAGTACATTTAATGTTCCTATTGTTTGTGACCCTCTAACTATGTCTTCTTCACCATTAGTTTCTGCTCTGCAGTCAGCTTCTTCTTCACCGCCTCTTCAGGTTTATAGTTGTCGAAACTAATCACAACCACCACCATGTGACTCCACTCAAGTGCCAACTACTCTGTCTCCTCCGGATGTGACACCTGAGTCTGACCTTCCCATTGCCCTCCAAAAAGGTATCCGTTCTACACGTAATCCCTCTCCCCATTATATTGGTTTGAGTTATCATCGACTGTCATTACCTTTTTATACATGTCTTTCCTCTCTTTCTTCTGTGACCATTCCAAAAATTGTCTATGAAGCTTTAGCCCATCCTGGTTGGCGTCAGGCCATGTTAGATGAACTAAGTGCTTTTCATAATAGTGGAACTTGGGAATTGGTCTCGTTACCGTTTGGGAAATCTGTTGTTGGTTGCAAGTGGGTGTTTGCTATCAAAGTTGGACCTGATGGTACTATTGATCGCCTCAAAGCTCGTCTTGTGGCCAAAGGTTATACTCAAATTTTTGGGTTGGATTATGGAGATACCTTTTCCCTCGTGGCAAAGATGACTTCTATTCGTTTATTTATCGCCATGGCCGCTCTTCAACAATGGCCTCTTGTCGCCGCCGTCAAAACGAGGTGGTCGGAGCGACACGATGGTTTCGACTTTCCGTTTTTCATGTTTTTATTGGTGTGGTTACAACGCCTTTAGGTTGTCCGATAACCGGGCTGAACCTAGAGCCGAGGTTTTTGAAAGGGCACTCTTGGGTTGTCCGATAACCGGGCTAACCCAAGAGCTAATTTTTGAAGGGTTCTTCTGGAGTCGCCACCGATGTTTTTACCGGAAACATCGGAAAAGGAGTGAAAAGGCGTTGGTTTTCGAAAAACCAACTTTGGTCATTAGAATCAGAGTTGGGTAAGGGAGTTAGTTACGCGTAAAGGAAGTGTTAGTTCCTTTACGACGCCCCTTTCGGGTTCCCTATGATAGGTCAGCTATTTAAAAATAATTAAACCAGTGAAAATACGCTTTTACCCTTTTATTTTGCGGAATTTTAATCTATGACTACATGGCCCTAATGTCTATTGCGTAATTTAAAATAAGGCAGTAAAAGATAGAGAGAGAAAGTATAAACCTCTGAAGCAAGCTTTTCTATTAATTCTTTGAGTACTAGGGTGCTTTTTGGCAGCCCTCCGCTCGTTACAATGCCGAAAACGCTAAAAAACGCTCTAGAAAACTCTCAGAAACTCCGGAAATGCTTCGAAAGGGGTCTAGAGAGAGAATTTGATGAAAAGTCTAGAGAGAAGGAGGAAGAACTGTGTGAAATGAGGGGAATGGCGCCCCTATTTATAGGGATTCGCGCCTGTCAGGTCGAGACGGGTTGTCTCGTCTGACAAGGTCGAGATGACCATCTCACCAATCGAGACGGTCGTCTCGTCTTGCAGGAATGGCGAGACGGCTATCTCGCCAAACGAGACGGCGGTCTCGCCATTTGCGTAAGGCGAGACGGGGGTCCCGAATCTGGGACAGCGGTCTCGACCTTAAAAGGCGAAAATCCTTATTTTTGTGCTAAAAATCCCTCCTATCCTAGTATGGGGCCTAATATCATAGTGGCTTCTTAGGCTTCATCCATCTTCAAATAGAAGGTCTTCTGGTCTTTATTATGAGGCCGGGCAAGATTTGGGGTCTACACCTCTCTATCAACTAGATGTTAAAAATTCTTTCCTCAATGGTGATTTGCAAGAAGAAATCTATATGGAGCTACCTCCTGGGTTTGTTGCTTAGGGGGAGTCTTCTGTAATGGTATGTCATCTTAACAAATCCCTATATGGCCTAAAACAGTCTCCTAGGGCCTGGTTTGGAAAGTTTAGCAAGGTTGTTCAACAATTTGGTATGACTCAGTGTGAAGCAGATCACTCTGTCTTTTATCGATACTCGAGTGCTGGATGTGTTTACTTGATAGTATATGTTGATGAGATCGTTCGATACAGGTAGTGACAAAGTTAGTTGAAACAACATCTCTGTCACCATTTTTAGACCAAAGATCTTGGTAAACTTAGATATTTCTTGGGTATTGAGGTGGCAAAGTCCAATGATGGTATTGTTATATCTCAGAGGAAGTATGCCATGGATATTTTGGAGGAAACTGGGTTGATGAGTTCAAAATTTGTTGATACACCCATGGATCCCAATACTAAACTTCTACCAAATCAGGGGGAGCTTATACCTGATCCTGAGCAATATAGAAGATTGGTTGGAAAATTAAATTATCTTACAGCTACTCGTCCTGACATTTCCTTTGCAATCAGTGTGGTAAGCCAATTTCTTAATTCCCCATGTGAAGATCATTGGAATGCAGTCATTCGTATCTTAAAGTATATTAAAGGATCTCCTGGAAAAGGATTGTTATATGATTCTAATAACCATACAAGAGTTGTTTGCTACTCTGATGCTGATTGGGCAGGATCTCCTTCGGATAGAAGATCTACATCTTGATATTGTGTCTCCATTGGTTGTAACTTGGTCTCATGGAAAAGTAAGAAACAGAGTGTTGTGACAAGATCTAGTGCAGAAGAAGAATATAGAGCTATGGCCTCAGCTGCCTGTGAACTTGTTTGGCTCAAGCAATTGCTTAGAGAGTTACAATTTGAAGATGTCACTCAAATATCACTTGTGTGTGACAATCAGGCTGCTCTTTATATTAGTTTTAATCCTGTCTTTCATAGAGGACCAAACACATTGAGATTGACTATCATTTCATTCGAGAAAAGATTATGTCTGGAGACATCAAGATTGAGTTTGTTAACTCAGGTGATCAGTTAACAGATATTTTTACTAAATCTTTACGGGGGCCTAGAATTGATTATATTTGTAACAAGCTTGGCACATACGATTTGTATGCTCCAGCTTGAGGGGGAGTGTTAGATATTGTTTAGATATTATTTGATATTGTTAAGATATTATTAGATATTGTTAACCATAATATCAAACAATATCTTCTGTTTATTCTGTTACTTTCAGTTACTCTTTTAGTTGTATCTCTCTATTATAAATAGACTACCCTATGTGTGATTTATACACAAGGGAGATTAATCTCAAACTCTATTTCTTCTATATTCAACAAATTTGATCTAGAATATTAGGTTTAAATAATAACAGTGTGAAAACCAATTAAAACAGAAAAGAATCGATTAAATTTGTATTGCATATGTTTAATGAAATGATCACAGAATTTTAATCGATTAACTCGAAAAAAAAATCGATTAAATTTAACTTTTTAATGATTTTAACTGATGTAAATCCTTTTTAATTGATTAAAACAGAGATTTGGAATATCAGTTGTAAACCTAAGAGGTTTTAATCGATTAATTCGATGAATAATTGATTAAAACTATACGGACATCTTTTTAAAATTTCTTTGTAAGTGAATTTAATCAAATAAAAAAGTTTTCTATCAATTAAAAAGATCAGTTCATGAAACCAGAACATATAATTGTTGATCAGGTACCAAAGAATTTTTAGATTTTTGTTCCTACAAAACAAATTTAGCATATATCTAGTACCCTTTTTAGAATTATAGGGTCCAATCAGGTTATATGAAGTGAATTCTTGGGAATCCACTTCATTCTTCCTCTTAGAATAGCATACTTCTTGATTCTACAAAATTTAACAGAATGACCTCTTTTCATACAATAAAAGCATTTAATAACAGATAATGAGTATGATTTTCTATTTCCAATAGTTTTTCTGGTTTTCTTGCTAGATGTAAATCCAATGCCAGATTTGTCAAAAATAAGTTTTTGTGACCCAAGAAGAACATCAAGATTAGCTTGACCTTGTGTAAATTTAGAAACAGTTAGTAACAAAAAATCAATCTTCTTTTGTAAATCTGGACAATTATTGCATGGTTTATTACATAAGCAATCAGAATTATCATGGATTAATTTTAAGAAATCAAGATCAGTTTCATCTTCAAGCATTTTCTTGTCAAGAGAATCAACTCTATTTTCTAGCCAATTATTCATGCCTTTTAGCCTATCATTTTCTCTTTTAAGTTTCTTGGTTTCTTCATGCATTTCATTAAATGCTTCTTGCAATGAGTTATAATTCACAAAATTAGAAGAAGAATTAGAACTTACACTGCTGGTTTGATAATTCTGGTTAGCCATTAGACACAAGTTAGCCATTCAGACGTTTTCTTAAGAAAACTCCCTATGAATTATACAAAGGTAAAAAGCCTAACATAAACTATTTCAGAGTATTTGGAAGTAAGGTTTTTGTTTTAAACAATGGAAAGGAAAATCTTGGAAAGTTTGATTCCAAATCAGATGAAGGTATCTTTTTGGGGTATTCATTGAATAACCATGCTTATAGAATCTTTAACAAAAGGCTAAATATTGTAGAAGAATCTTTTCATGTTGTATTTGATGAGACTAACCCAAGTATGCAGAATATTTCTGAGTATAGTACAGAAGATGATGTTTTAACTAATAAAATGTATCAGTTAAAACTGCCAGAGTCAACAATTTCTCAAAAACAGGTCAAAGATATTGAAGATTCTGAAGAGCAGCTGCCTAAAGAATGGAAAACTCCAAGAAATCTTTCAATAGACAACATCATTGGTGAAATAAATCAGGGAATTTCCACTAGAAGATCTTTAAATAAATTTTGCAATCACATGGCATTTGTATCACAAATTGAACCAAAAACCATATCTGATGCATTAAAGGATAATAACTGGATTAATGCTATGCATGATGAATTAAATCAATTCACAAGAAATGAAGTATGGGAATTAATTCCAAAACCAGATAATGCCAATATTGTAGGAACAAAATGGGTTTTTAGAAATAAAATGGATGAAAATGGCATAATAACTAGAAACAAGGTTAGATTAGTTGCTAAAGGGTATAATCAGCAAGAAGGAATTGATTTTGATGAAACATATGTTCCAGTTGCTAGATTAGAAGCTGTTAGACTTTTACTTGCTTATGCTTCAATAAAAAGTTTCAGGTTATTTCAAATTGATGTCAAAAGTGCTTTCTTAAATGGCTACTTGAATGAAGAAGTTTTTGTTACACAACCACCTGGTTTTGAAGATCATATTCATCCAGAATATGTGTATAGATTAAAGAAAGCTTTGTATGGTCTCAAACAAGCCCCAACACAATGGTATGAAAGGTTAAGTAATTTTCTCATTTCAAAGGGCTATCAAAGAGGTTTGGTTGATAAAACTTTATTCTTAAAAAAATTGAATAATGATGTAATTCTAGTTCAAGTATATGTTGATGACATCATATTTGGAGTCACTAATGAGTCTTTATGTAAATATTTTATCAAAGATATGCAGGGAGAATTTGAGATGTCTATGATGGGGGAACTCAACTACTTTCTTGGATTACAAGTTAAACAACTTCAAGAAGGAAGTTTTCTTCATCAATCTAAATATTGCACAGAACTTTTAAAGAAATTTGAGATGGAACAGTGAAAAGAAGCATCAACACCAATGTCCACAAATTGCTATCTTGATTCTGATGAAAAAGGAAAACCTATGAAACTAAATATAGAGGGCTTACTGGTTCTTTACTATATCTAACAGCAAGTAGACCTAACATTATGTTTAGTGTTTGTATGTGTGCCAGGTTTCAATCTGCACCAAAAGAATCCCATCTTACTGCTGCAAAAAGAATCCTCAAATATTTCAAAGGAACTTTAAATGTTGGGTTATGGTATCCTGGTGAGTCCAAACTAAATTTAATTGGATACTCTGACTCAGATTTTGCAGGTTGTAAGCTTGATAGGAAAAGTACCAGTGGCACTTGTCATCTCCTTGGAAGCAGTCTAATCTCATGGCATAATAAAAAGCAATCATGTGTTGCTCTTTCTACAGCTGAAGCCGAGTACATTGCAGCTAGATGTTGTTGTGCTCAATCTCTTTGGATCAAACAATAGCTTGAGGATTATGGTTTAATTCTCAGAAAAATTCCTCTCTTATGTGATAATACTAGTGCCATTATGTTAACTAAAAACCCAATTCAACATTCTAGGACAAAACATATAGAAATTAGACATCATTTCATTAGAGATCATGTTTTGAAAGGTGATTGTGAAATTTTCTTTATAGAAACTGAAAAAATAACTAGCAGATATTTTTACAAAACCTCTTGCTCGTGATCGTTTTTACAAAATCCGCACTGAATTAGGCATTTTAGATGCATCAAACATTACTTAAGTTTTTCATAACTGGTTGTTTTAATTGATAAAACCAAGTTTTAAATCGATTAAAAGCACTTATACAAAATTTTTCTTACTGTTTTAATCGATCAAATGTCGATTTAATAGATTAAATCAACTTATGTTTCAAACTTTCGAAATTCATCACTGTTTTAATCGATTAAAACATTATTTTAATCGATTAAAACATTATTTTAATCGATTAAAACTAGTAACAAGATCATTTTAATCGATTTCGTCCTATTTTTAATCGATTATTACTCTGGAAAGAAAAATTAAAGGCTTTATTTAATGGTTGTTCTTGTAACATGCTACTAAAGCATGGTTCCCTTATCTTTACACGTGTTAATTGTATTCATTACAAACGTGTTAATGAAGATAAGTTTGAATCAACTTTGATTGGTCTTTACATGAGTAAGGTATCTTGTTCAAATCTCTTATTGTTTTTCAAAAACTAAAATTTTGATGCATACCTTGCATTGTATTTGCTTTGTTCCTCTGTTCCCTATTTTTGATGAAGTCAAAAGGGGGAGAAATAATTGCTTTGCTTTTATAATTGATTTTCCTTATTTAGGGGGAGTAGCAATATAGGGGGAGAAATAGGAAAATGATTAATTTTTTAATACTCACTAATCTATATATTCAAGTGACTTCTTCTGCAGAGTTATTATTCAAAGAGGTGTTTGTCTTCATCAAATAGGGGGAGACTAAAAGTGATGAAGATCTTATTGAATTACTTTGGCAAAGATCTTGTTGATTTGATGAAGTCAAAAATGAAGTCAAAGGCTACTTTGTGGCAGTCAAAGGTCACTTAGATAAAAGAGTAGTGGGATTAGTGAGTCTGCATCTCTGCTTAGGTATAATCATTTTTATCTCTCTGCTGCATGAGGTTTCTTCATTTTTAAACGGTTAAAAACAAATCATTTTGTTAAAAGGTTTTTAATTAACTATTTTAACTAATAGTATATAAGCTTTATCAACTAAAATGTTCTTAACACTTTTGTAACGGGTTTTTAAGCGATATGTTTTCGAAATAATCGATTGTTTTCATTAGAAGGATTTTTGAAAACCTTCACGCGATATTTTAACCGATATAGAATTGATATAATCGATTAAAATGACTTAGAATATTTTGAAAATTTTTCTGGCAGAATTTTAATCGATACAAACTTGATATAATCGATTGAAATAACTTGAAGTGTTTTGAAAGTTGTTCTGTCAGTATTTTAATCGATACAAATGCGAAATAATCGATTAAAACAACTAAGAGGTTTTTCCAGAATGTTTTAATCGATTAATACAAGCTTGCTATCGGTTAAAATAGATTAGAAAGTTTTATGAAATCTTTTGGCAGAATTATAATCGATTAAAATGCGTTTCAATCGATTAAAATAACTAAGTGAACTTTTTTCAAAGTGTTTTAATCGATTAAAACAGATTGTTATCGATTAAAATCACTTAGAAAAGTTTATAAGAATGTTTTGCAGTATTTTAATCGATTGAAAGACGAAACAATCGATTAAAACAAGTTTGGAAGATTTTTTACAAAGAGTTTTAATTGATATAAACGGTGTCGTATCGGTTAAAACAAATCTGGAAAATAATCAAGAACTTTTTAACAGATTAAAAGAAGTTTTAACAGATTAAAACAAGACTTTTAACAGATTAAAAGATTATTTTAACAGATTAAATAAACCAGCAGTTTTGAAAATCTTCTATATAAACAGAGTTGCTTGAACTTTTTTAAACACATCTTTTAGCAATCAATCAAGCAATCATAAGTGCTACTTTCAAGAGAGAATCACGCTAGTTTTGTGAAGTTCTTAGAAGTTCTTTCTTGAGGCAATATTTGCATTCTCTTGGAGAAGAAACTCATACTGCAGAGTTGCATAAATCTGGTTTGAGCGTTCTAATTTCTTCTCTTTGTTTCTTTACTTTCTTTACTATATTGTGGGTGCCTGGAATTGTGGGCACTGGGTTCTGTAGCTGGAATTTGGCTGCAGGGTTGGTCAAGAACTGGAATTTGGTTCTTGGTGAAGGTTTAGGTGCAGGAACTGGAATTTTGGTTCTTGTGGTAGATTGAGTGTGAGGTTAAAGTTGTAATCTGTAAAATATTCAATCTAGTGGAACCCAGCTGAAATTTGGCTGGAAACTGGACGTAGCTCTGGGATTGGGTGAACCAGTATAAATCTTGGTTGTATCTTTCTAAACCTTTCTCTCTTTTAATTCTGTCACTGCCTTTATTTTGATTGCTTGTTGTGTGTGATTCAAGAACTGGTCAGAATTCTTAATCTTTGAAATAGATAATCTGTAAATTGTGAAAATCTTTCAAAGATCAACTCATCCCCCCTCTTGATCTCAGCCTACATTTCTAACACATCCTTTGTGGATTCAAAGGAGGTGTTCATCTCTTGTGTGACTCAAGAGAGGTGTTTTCTTTACCTTATCTTTTCAATTTGTAATCTGTTTATAAACTGTGATTATAGTGACAGCGTTAATCCTCGATTTGAGTGATCAGCAACTGAACGTAGGGTCTTTTAATCCGAACCAGTATAAATCAACTGTATAATCTTCTATCCCTTATCTATTTACTTTACACAACATTTTAATCGGTGAAATTTGGGAAAAATTTTAAAACCCTAATTTTTGTTTAAGAAACCAATTCACCCCCCCTCTTGGTTTTTGTTCGTAAACGCAAACATTCCGCTGCACGATTCTAACAAGTGGTATCAGAGCTTGCTTTGATAGTCATTCAATTTTCGAAAATGGCCGGACAAAATCAAACTTTTGTCGAGGGTGCTTCTATCAATAGACCCCCACTTTTTGCGGGGCTAAATTATCCTTTTTGGAAAGTTAGAATGCAAATATTTTTGGAGTCTGTTGATAGAGGTGTATGGGACGCAATTTTAAACGGTCCCTTTATTCCTAAAATTACTGAAAACGGAGAAGAGGTACCAAAACCATTTTCTAGATGGTCGGCTGAAGAAAATAGAAAAGTCCAATATGATGTTAGGGCTAGAAATATAATTTCATCTGCTTTGACCCTTGATGAGTTTTACAGGATATCGATTTGTAAGAGTGCTCAAGAAATGTGGGAAATGCTAAGAGTAACTCAAGAAGGTACCGATGACGTTAAAAGAGCAAGAAAGAGCTCATTGATACAAGAATATGAGATGTTCCGGATGCAATAAGGGGAAACAATTTTTGACGTTCAAAAGCGTTTCACACATATCGTGAATCATTTCACCGGGTTAGGTAAAATTTTTGATATTGATGAATTAAATGTAAAAATTCTTAAACCCTTGGATAGGAAATGGCAACCTAAGGTGACGGCCATCACGGAGTCACAAATTCTTGCAACAATGTCTATGGCGGTGCTCTTTGGAAAGTTAAGAGAGCATGAACTTGAAATTGGAAGGCTAAATGATGAAGAAGGTCAACATCAAAAGAGGAACCTTGCCTTCAAAATTGAAATTTCCAAGAGTAAGAACAAGAAGGAGGAAGAAGACTCGGAGAATGAAGATGATGAAAATTTGAGTCTCATGATAAAGAAATTCACAAAGTTCATGAAAGCCAAATGGGAGCAACCCTTCAAAGGTAAGGGAAAGGTAAGAGAAAGTACTTCCTTAAATATTAAATGTTATGGTTGTGGTGAAACAGGACATGTAAAAATCGAATGTCCAAATAAGAAAAATGAAGATCATAAAGGCAAGAAATTCTTCAAGAAGAAAGCCTACATTGCTTGGGATGATAGTGACTCAAGTTCGGAGTCAAGTGATTCAGAAATTGAAGCTAACATTTGCTTGATGGCAAAAGACAACATCTCTTCCGACTTTGAGGTTAGTGATTCTGACTCTTCCTCAAGTGATGATGAAAATGATTATGATGCTTTACAAAATGCATATGGAGAATTGTTTACTTCTTTTAAGGACTTGAAAAATGAATATAAATATGTGAAAAAGTGTTTGAATAAATCCGAAAAAGAGGTGGAGTCCTTAAAAATGAAAATTGTATGTTTAGAGGAAAAAGATAATAAGAATATAGCATGTGCATCACGTGAAGAGTATGAATATGATATTGATATACTTAGCCATTTTCTTGATAAAGCTAAGAAGGAAATAAGTGATAGTTATAAGGATAAAGCTATTGCTCAAAATAGAGAAAATTGTCATGTTCCTTTGAAAAAGCCTAAAATTAAAAATAGAAGAGTATGGGTAGAAAAGGGAACTAAAACTTTAAAAGTTAGAAATGTATCATATTCAAAGATTACATCTAATGCATGCTTTTATTGTATGAAACATGGTCACACTTCAAATAGATGTAAAATTAAGCATTTTGGTGTTCCTAAAGGAAAATATGTTTGGGTTCCTATAGTTAAATGATTTGTTTGTCTCTAACCCCAAGGACCCAAAAGTTTGGGGACCTAAGATTATCATGTTCTTGTTTTGTAGGAAACTTCCAAATCCAAGAAGTCTATGTGGTATCTTGATAGTGGATGTTCAAAACATATGACCGGAGACAAAACGAAATTTGAGAGTTTCAAAGCTAAA
Organism: Sphenostylis stenocarpa; assembly: GCA_963425845.1. NCBI lineage: Eukaryota > Viridiplantae > Streptophyta > Magnoliopsida > Fabales > Fabaceae > Sphenostylis > Sphenostylis stenocarpa. The sequence goes on from OY731406.1 coordinate 19,805,585, forward strand.
GAACAAGGATATGTAACCTATGGGGACAACAACAAAGGAAAATTTCTTGGAATCGGAAACATTGGTGGTGCAAATACCTTGGAGATAAAGGATGTGCTTCTTGTTGATGGGCTAAAGCATAATCTCCTAAGTATAACTCAACTTTGTGACAAAGGATTCAAGGTAATCTTTGAAAGTAAGTTGTGTACCATACATTTAAAAGATTCTGAAAATATAGCATTGAAAGGCATTAGGCATAATAATATCTATTTGATTGATTTGGATTGTGTACCTAATACTAGTATAACATGCTTCGTTGCTAAGGAAGAAAATTCATGGTTATGGCATAAGAGAGCGACTCATATAAACATGCATCAATTAAACAAATTAATATCAAAGGACTTAGTTGTTGGTTTGCCTAAGTTAAAATTTGAAAAAGATAGACTATGTGATGCATGTCAAAAAGGCAAACAAGTGAAATCATCCTTTAAATCTAAGAATGTTATTTCCACATAAAAACCTTTAGAACTATTACACTTAGATTTATTTGGTCCATCTAGGATAAAAAGTTTTGGTGGAAATTATTATGCTCTTATGATTGTTGATGATTTTTCTAGATATACTTGGACATTTTTCTTAACATTAAAAAGTGAAGCTTTTAAGGTCTTTAGGAAGTTTGCCAAACAAATCCAAAATGAGAAAGACTTAAGAATTAAGGTGTTAAGAAGTGACCATGGTGGAGAGTTTCAAAATGAATGGTTTGAAAATTATTGTGAGGAAAATGGTATTTTGCATAATTTTTCTGCACCTAGGGCTCTGATATGAATTACAAGGGGTAATTTATGATCTTTAAGGTTAGAACTGTTAGAATCGCGCAGCGGAATGTTCGCGTGGTCGGACAAAAACCAAGAGGGGGGGTGAATTGGTTTCTTAATAAAAATTAGGTTTTCAAAATTTTCCCCAAATTTTACCGATTAAAAACTGCGTAAATGTAAATAGAGAAGAGTAGAGAAGATTACACAGTAGGTTTATACTGGTTCGGATCAAAAGACCCTACGTCCAGTTGCTAATCACTCAAAAGAGGATTAACGCTGTCACTAAGAACAAATTGTTACAAACAGATTACAAATGAACAGATAAAGATCAGAATACACCTCTCTTGAAATCCACAAGAGATGATGAACAGCTTTCCCCAGAGACGGCACAACACACAATCCACTAAGAACTCCACTTAGAGATTCTTATCGCTTCTAGCCCACACCAGGTTCAGAAAGCCCCAAGAGATGAAGAACAGCTTTCCCCAGAGACGGCACAGCACACAATCCACTAAGAACTCCACTTAGTGATTCTTATCGCTTCTAGCCCACACCGGGTTCAGAAAGCCCCCTTTCCTTGCAACAAACAGTTCTCTGGCACTCACAGCACTTAACTTTTGTATGGAAAGAGTTGTTCTTATTTCTGAGTGCCAAAGGAGAGTTTAAGTAGGGAAATTAGGGTTTAGGATTTGGGGATTTCGAAACTAGGGTTCTTGGTAATTGGGTTTTCGAAAATAGGGTTAATTTGAAATTTAAAAACAAAAACAGACTAAAATAATCGATTAAATGGAGTAATAATCGATTAAAACAGAGCCAAATACGTCAGAACCCAATCCTCTCTGGTTTAATCGATTATTTGGTGAAATAATCGATTATCTGTACGGAACTGTACGGAATAATTGATTATTTTGCTGTTTAATCGATTAAAACAGTGAGTTTTAGACAGAAAATGGTTTTCTCACTGTTTTAATCGATTATATACCTATTTAATCGATTAAAGCCGAGCCTGCATGATAAATTTGAGCATTTTGAAGCTTCTAAGTTACGGACTATGTACCGAGCTATCTTAGACTCTAAAATTATAGACTCAATCAAGCTAAAACAGAGTTATTACAATACAGAAATCATCAATATTCAATCTTCAATACTCTAAGTCTTTAAGATCTTGGATCATCATCAAAATCAACATTCTTCATGATCATTATTTGCAACATCAAGTCCTTGAATGTTCAACAATCTCCCCCTTTTTGATGATGATCAAAATTATCTTTTTAAAGCCCTTGTAATAACCTGTTTTATCTGTCATACTAACAAACACATTAAACATACCAGATAAAATTTAAAATTGAATCATAGGCTTTAAATTTTTCTCCCCCTATTTTGATTATAATCAAAAAGAACTCTGCAACATCAATCATAAGAGCTCCCCCTCAAAATATGCATAAGTTAGAGAAAGCTCCCCCTCAATCATAGCATGAAAGAAACATCAAATTTTATTTCAGAATCATTCATTCATTACAATAGCATGACAATAACAAAAGAAACTACTTAACAGAATTTAAAATTCTTCGCTATCATCATCATTAAAGTGTGCATTAAATCTATTTTCTAAACGGCACACTTTATAAGAAGGCAAAGAGAGTATATATTGCAAGAAAACTTGATTTCAAGAGTTAGAAGTGAGTAGAAGTGAACTAGAGGTCTCTATATATAGCAAAAACATGTCCAACGGTCATATAGAAGAGAATATAGGTCAAAATATCCGTTGGCAACAGCTAGAAGGCAAAACTGGTCGGTTTTAATCGATTATCCCAGTATCAGACACATTTAATCGATTATTTCCAGCAAATAATCGATTATCTGAAGCTTTTAATCGATTATTTCATGAAATAATCGATTATTTCAGAGGAGAATACCCTGTTTTGGACGTTTTGAGGGAAAATAATCGATTATCACTTCCAGTAATCGATTATTCCAGAGGCTATATCAAGTTTTTGAGATTTATATGCATAATAACCTATGAACATGCTACACCACGAATTTTAACATAACAATCATCCAGAAATAGTCAAATTAAGCAGATTTTAAGCTATTTCTAATATCCCTAAGTCTCTTCTAAGATCATAGAATATATCCTTTGGTAGAGGCTTAGTAAATATATCTGCTAATTGACATTTAGTGTCTACATACTCTATCTTACAGTTTCCTTTGCTGATATGATCTCTTAAAAAGTGATGTCTAATCTCAATATGTTTAGTCCTAGAGTGCTTTACTGGATTCTTAGTTAGATTGATTGCACTCGTATTATCACACATTAAGGGTATGTCATTTAAATATATACTATAATCCTCTAACTGTTGTTTCATCCACAGAATTTGAGCATAACAACTACCAGCTGCAATATATTCAGCTTCAGTGGTAGATAAAGCAACACATGCCTGTTTCTTAGAATGCCAAGATATTAAGGATGAACCTAACAAATGACATGTCCCACTAGTGTTTTTCCTATCAATTTTACATCCACCATAATCAGCATCAGACTATCCTAATAAACTAATACAAGCATCAGACAGATACCACAAGCCAAATCCAGTAGTTCCTTTTAAGTATTTTAAAATATGTTTTACTGCAATTAGGTGAGATTCTTTAGGACAAGCCTGAAATCTAGCACACACACAGACAGAATGCATAATATCAGGTCTACTAGCAGTTAAGTATAATAGTGATCCTATCATACCTCTATACATAGTTTGATTAACTTCCAAACCTGATTCATCCTTGTCTAGATAGCATGAAGTTCCCATGGGTGTGTTAGCTTCCTTTGAGGTGTCCATACCAAACTTTTTGAGAATCTCCTTGCAGTATTTAGTTTGAGAGATGAAAGTGCCATCTTTAAGTTGCTTGATTTGAAGTCCAAGGAAGAATGTCAATTCTCCCATCATAGACATTTCAAACTCTCCCTGCATAATCTTAGCAAATTCTACACACAGCGAATTATTAGTTGATCCAAAAATAATATCATCAACATATACCTGGACCAATAAGATATGTTCTTTAACTTTCTTAATAAACAGTGTAGAATCAATTCTTCCTCTTGAAAAATCATTTGCAGTTAGGAAACTACTTAATCTTTCATACCAAGATCTAGGAGCTTGTTTTAACCCATATAATGCTTTCTTTAATTTGTAAATATGATTAGGATTATTAAAATCTTCAAATCCAGGGGGTTGCTCTACATACACTTCTTCTTTAATAAAACCATTTAAAAATGCACTTTTAACATCCATTTGATATAATTTAAATTTCATCATAGATGCATAAGCAAGAAGTAGGCGTATAGCCTCTAACCTGGCAACAGGAGCATAAGTTTCATCATAATCTATACCTTCCTCCTAACAATAGCCTTTTGCAACAAGTCTGGCTTTATTCTTTGTTATATTACCATCTTCATCAAGCTTATTTCTAAATACCCATTTAGTTCCAATGACTTGATGTGACTCTTCTCTTGGAATTAATTCCCAGACTTGATTCCTTTCAAATTGGTTAAGTTCTTCTTGCATGGCTATGCACCATTGATCATCTTTAAGTACTTCCTCAATGTTTTTAGGTTCTATCTGTGACACAAAAGCAACAGACATACACAAATTATTCATATTTCTTGTTCTTACCCCTTTTGAGATGTCACCTATGATGTTGTCCATTGAGAGTCCTCTAGGTGATTGCCATTCCTTTGCTAATTGAGGAGTTTGAGAAGGCTCATTATCTTCTAAATACAGTTCATCAAGAGCCTCCCTTATATATTCATCATCACCTGCAAGTCTTTTATTTGACTCAAGAGGATTCCCCCCAAGGTCTACAATCTCATCAAAGGTAACATGAATAGATTCTTCTATATTTAAAGTTCTCCTATTAAATACTCTATACGCCTTGCTAGTTAAAGAATAACCTAGAAAAATGCCCTCATCGGCTTTTGAATCAAATTTTCCTATATTGTCCTTTCCATTATTTAGTACAAAACATTTACAACCAAAAATTTTCAAATGTGCAACATTAGGTTTTCTACCATTAAACAATTCATATGGAGTAGATTTTATAATTGACCTAATGAGCATTCTATTTAAAACATAACATGCAGTACTAACCGCATCAGCCCAAAAATATTTAGGAACATTAGATTCATTTAACATAGTTCTTGCAAGTTCCTCTAATGACCTATTTTTCCTCTCAACTACACCATTTTGTTGGGGAGTCCTAGGAGCAGAAAAGTTATGTAATATACCATTTTCCTCACAATAATTCTCAAACTTTTCATTTTGAAACTCACCACCATGGTCACTTCTTAAAACTTTAATTCTTAGGTCTTTCTCATTGTGAATTTGTTTAGCAAACTTTCTAAAGACCTTAAAAGCTTCACTTTTCGTAGTTAAGAAAAATGTCCAAGTTTACCTAGAGTAATCATCAACAATTACAAGTCCATAATAATTTCCACCAAAGCTTTTTATCCTAGAAGGTCCAAATAAATCTAAATGTAATAATTCTAGGGGTTTTGAAGTGGAAATCACATTCTTTGATTTAAATGATGATTTAACTTGTTTACCTTTTTGGCATGCATCACACAATCTATCTTTTTCAAATTTCAATTTAGGCAATCCAATAACTAAGTCTTTTGATATCAATTTATTCAAATGATGCATGTTTATATGAGCCGCTCTTTTATGCCATAACCAAGGGTTCTCTTCCTTAGCAACTAAACATGTTATACTAGACTCATGTAAACAATCCAAATCAATCAAATATATATTGTTATGCCTAATTCCTTTTAATTCTACTTTTTCGGAATCTACTAAATGTATGGTGCAAAATTTGCTTTCAAAAGTTACCTTGAATCCTTTGTCACACAATTGGCTTATGCTAAGAAGGTTATGCTTTAATCCATCAACAAGAAGCACATCCTTAATCTCCAATGTGTTTGCACCACCTATGTTTCCAATTCCGAGAATCTTCCCTTTGTTGTTATCCCCATAAGTCACATATCCTTGTTCTTTGGCTTTGAAACTTACAAATTTCGTTTTATCTCCAGTCATATGTTTTGAGCATCCACTATCAAGATACCACATAGACTTCTTTGATTTGGAAATTTCCTACAAAACAAGAACATAGTAAACTTAGGTCCCCATAACTTTTGGGTCCTTGGGGTTAGAGACATAACAATCTATTTAAATACTGTAAAATTTTCTCATAAAACTTTTCAAGTTATTTTAACTGATAAAAAAATAAGTTTTAATCGATTAAAACGCTGTGTAGAAAATTTCTAAGTTGTTTTAATCGATTGAAAGGAGATTTAATCGATTAAAAGAGTTCTGATCGGTCATAACTAAATTCTGATCGATCATAACTGATTCTGATCGGTCATAATTGGATTCTGATCAATCATCCTGACCCTCTAAGTAATTTTAATCGATTGAAACGTGTTTTAATCGATTGAAAAAGATTCTGATCGCTTATAATTAAAATCTAATCGATCACATTTGATTCTGATCGGTCATAATTGGATTCTGATCGATCATACTGACCCTTTAAGTGATTTTAATCGATTGAAACGTGTTTTAATCGATTGAAAAAATTCTGACCGCTCATAATTAAAATCTGATCGATCACATTTGGTTCTGATCGGTCATATTAGTATTCTGATCGATCATAATGAGTTCTAAATGGTTTTAATCGATTAAAAACAAGTTGTATCGATTAAAATGTTGTAAAAACACTTCTTTGAACATTCTAAGTGATTTTAATCGGTTCTTTCACAACTATATCAGTTAAAAACATGTTTAAGAAAGCTTTTGTAAAAATACTTTGTTTTTAGTTGTTTAAAACAATTTTAGAGGCATTTCGCAAAAATCTTTAAGTGAAGAACCTTCATGCAATAGAAAAGATAAAATGTTTTTACCTAAGCATTCTGTTTAAAACATACTAAATGATCCATTTTCTTTGAATAAATACAAGATACAAATAGTTCATTTAACTATAGGAACCCAAATATATTTTCCTTTTGGAACACCAAAATGTTTGATTTTACACTTATTTGAAGTGTGACCTTGTTTCATGCAATAAAAACATGCTTTTGATGTAGCTATGGAATAAGATGCATTATTTACATGACATGCTCTAGTTCCTTTTTCTACCCATACTCTTTTCTTTTTAGTTTTACTCTTTTTCAAAGGAACTCTTTGATTTCCATTATTTTGAGTAATTACCATTTCATGCTTCTTAAGATCATCAATTTCTTTTTCGGCTTTGTCAAGCAAATGGTTAAGAATATCTATGTCATATTCATGCTCTTTACAATTTGCACAAGCTAGGTCCTTATTCTCATCTAAGCATACAATTTTCGTATTAGCTACCTTCTTTTCTTCTAAACATGCAATTTTCAATTTTAAGGACTCATTTTCCTTTTCGGATCTTCTTAGATTCTTCTTTACAACTTTAAATTCGTTTTTCATATTCATAAATGCAGTAAATAACTCATTATAAGCATTTTGCAATTCATCATGGTTATTTTCTTCACTAGAGGATGAATCGGAATCACTAACCTCAAAATCCGAAGAAATGTTGTCATTTGCCATTAAGCAATTGTTTGCTTCTATTTCCGAGTCGCTTGATTCTGAATTTGAATCACTGTCATCCCAAGCAATATATGCTTTCTTCTTGAATTGCTTTTTTCCCTTGTGTTCATCATTTTTCTTGTTTGGGCATTCGGTCTTCATATGCCCTGCTTCACCACAACCATAGCATTTTATATTAACGGAAGAATTTTCTTTTACCTTTCCCTTACCTTTGAAAGGATGTCTTCCTTTTGCTTTCATCAATTTGGTGAACTTCTTTATGAAAAGACTCATCTCTTCTTCATCATTTTCGGAGTCTTCTTCTTCTTCTTTCTTATTTTTGCTTTTTGAAATCTCGGTCTTGAAAGCTAGGTTCTTCTTTTGATATTGACCCTCTTCCTCATTTAGCCTTCCAAGGTCAAGCTCATGCTCCCTAAGCTTTCAAAATAACGCCGCCATAGACATAGTGGCAAGATTTTGTGACTCCGAGATGGTTGTCACCTTAGGTTGCGATTTCCTATCCAGAGATTTCAAAATTTTAACATTTAATTCATCAACGTCAAATACTTTACCTAATCCGGTGAGATGATTCACAATATGAGTGAAACGCTTTTGAACGTCGAAAATCGTTTCGCCGGGTTGCATCCGGAACATCTCGTATTCTTGGATTAGGGAGTTTTTACGCGCTCTTTTGACGTCGTCAGTTCCTTCGTGGGTTACTCTAAGCATTTCCCACATTTCCTGTGCACTTTTACAAATAGAAATTCTGTAGAACTCATCAAGGGTTAGAAGCGAGATGAAATAATATTTCTAGCCCTAACATCAAATTGTGCTTTTCGACTTTCTTCGGCAGTCCATCTATCCAAAGGTTTAAGAACGTCAACACCGTTCTCTGTAATTTTAGGAACAAATGGACCGTTTAAAATTGCATCCCAAACGCCTCTATCAACAGACTCTAAAAATATTTGCATACGTACCTTCCAAAAAGGATAATTTTGACCCGCAAAAAGTGGGGGTCTGTTGATAGACGCACCTTCGGCAAAAGTTTGATTTTGTCCGGCCATTTTCGAAAATTTGAATGACTATCAAAGCAAGCTCTGATACCACTTGTTAGAATCGCGCAGCGAATGTTCGCGTGGTCGGACAAAAACCAAGAGGGGGGTGAATTGGTTTCTTAATAAAAATTAGGTTTTCAAAATTTTTCCCAAATTTTACCGATTAAAAGCTGCGTAAATGTAAATAGAGAAGAGTAGAGAAGATTACACGGTAGGTTTATACTTGGTTCGGATCAAAAGACCCTACGTCCAGTTGCTAATCACTCAAAAGAGGATTAACGTTGTCACTAAGAACAAATTGTTACAAATAGATTACAAATGAACGAGATAAAGATCGGAATACACCTCTCTTGAAATCCACAAGAGATGATGAACGACTTTCCCCGGAGACGGACACAGCACACAATCCACTAAGAACTCCACTTAGTGATTCTTATCGCTTCTAGCCCACACCAGGTTCGAAAGCCCCAAGAGATGAAGAACAGACTTTCCCCGAGAGACGGCACAGCACACAATCGACTAAGAACTCCACTTAGTGATTCTTATCGCTTCTAGCCCACACCGGGTTCAGAAAGCCCCCTTTCCTTGCAACAAACAGTTCTCTGGCACTCACAGCACTTAACTTTTGTATGGAAAGAGTTGTTCTTATTTCTGAGTGCCAAAGGAGAGTTTAAGTAGGGAAATTAGGGTTTAGGATTTGGGGATTTCGAAACTAGGGTTCTTGGTAATTGGGTTTTCGAAAATAGGGTTAATTTGAAATTTAAAAACAAAAACAGATCGAAATAATCGATTAAATGGAGTAATAATCGATTAAAACAGAGCCAAATACGTCAGAACCCAATCCTCTCTGGTTTAATCGATTATTTGGTGAAATAATCGATTATCTGTATGGAACTATACGGAATAATCGATTATTTTGTCTGTTTAATCGATTAAAGCAGATGAGCTTTAGACGAGAAAATGGTTTTCTCACTTGTTTTAATCGATTATATACCTATTTAATCGATTAAAGCCGAGCCTGCATGATAAATTTGAGCATTTTGAAGCTTCTAAGTTACAGACTATGTACCGGCTATCTTAGACTCTAAAATTACAGACTCAATCAAGCTAAAACAGAGTTATTACAATACAGAAATCATCAATCTTCAATCTTCAATACTCTAAGTCTTTAAGCTCTTGGATCATCATCAAAATCAACATTCTTCATGATCATTATTTGCAACATCAAGTCCTTGAATGTTCAACAAGAACCTTATAAGAAATTTAGGAATTAGAAAGAAGGTGGAAGGAAAGAATCACTCTTTCCAAGGAAGGCAACACACAAAGGATGTGAAAGTCCTTTGATACAGCTAAGGGTTCTTGAATCACTCAAGAACTTAGGAGAATCACTCTCACTAAGATAAAAGAGATAAACTCTAATATTTCTAAAAATAAAACTCAACTTGTTATTTCTGATAAAAATGGTTCAGCTTATAAAGAAGCTTTGCCATCAGAGTTACAAATATTCATTAAAGGAAAATAAATGCTAATAATGATTTATTAACTTAGGAATTGAAAACTACTTAATGATTGATTGTAACTGAAATTGTAGCATCCAAAAGTCAATCAGCTATGCACCCTCTTGGTCTCCCAAAGACTGATAACTAAATTTTCAATTGGACCCTTATTACAACTTGCAATAAAACTAAACTAAAATTCATTAATTGATTAATCCAAAACACAATTTGGTCAACCAACAATACTTGTTGAAGAGCTTCTTTTGCTTCCCTTGCTCTAGCCCTTATCATAGGTCATGTTCACATCATTCTCTCCCTCTTGAAAAGGATTTGTCCTCAAATCAGATTCGTCATCTACATTAAAAAGAGATAAGTCTAACAAATTAAATGTAAAACAAACATTATACTCACTTTTTATGGTTAAATAGCTCTGTTTCACTTCAAGTGTTTCGCTCTTCCTCTTTTTTTTCTCTCTTTTCTTGAAGAAATTTTTCTCTCATTCTCTTTTTATCCTCCTCTGCCATCAATTTAATGTTCAAACCTTTAAACCGGGGCTCTGATACCAACTGATATGAATTACAAGGGGTAATTTAGGATCTTTAAGGTTAGAACCTTATAAGAAATTTAGGAATTACAAAGAAGGTGGAAGGAAAGAATCACTCTTTCCAAGGAAGGCAACACACAAAGGATGTGAAAGTCCTTTGATACAAGGGTTCTTGAATCACTCCAGAACTTAGGAGAATCACTCTCACTAAGATAAAAGAGATAAACTCTAATATTTCTAAAAATAAAACTCAACTTGTTATTTCTGATAAAAATGGTTCAGCTTATAAAGAAGCTTTGCCATCAGAGTTACAAATATTCATTAAAGGAAAATAAATGCTAATAATGATTTATTAACTTAGGAATTGAAAACTACTTAATGATTGATTGTAACTGAAATTGTAGCATCCAAAAGTCAATCAGCTATGCACCCTCTTGGTCTCCCAAAGACTGATAACTAAATTTTCAATTGGACCCTTATTACAACTTGCAATAAAACTAAACTAAAATCCATTAATTGATTAATCCAAAACACAATTTGGTCAACCAACAATACTTGTTGAAGAGCTTCTTTTGCTTCCCTTGCTCTAGCCCTTATCATAGGTCATGTTCACATCAAGCTCCCCAACAAAATGGTGTAGTAGAAAGGAAAAATAGGTCACTAGAGGAACTTACTAGAACAATGTTGAATGAATCAAATGTTCCTATATATGTATTGAATAGGATGCTTATTAGGTCAATTATAAAATCAACTCCTTATGAACTGTTAAATGGTAGAAAGCCTAATGTTGCTCATTTAAAAATATTTGGATGTAAATGCTTTGTTTTAAATAATGGAAAAGATAACTTAGGAAAATTTGACTCAAAATCCAATGAGGGCATTTTCTTAGGTTATTCACTAACTAGCAAAGCATATAGAGTGTTCAATAGAAGAACTTTAAATGTTGAAGAATATGTACATGTCACTTTTGATGAAATTGTAGACCTTGAGGGAAATCCTCTTGAGTCAAATAAAGAATTTGCAGGTGATGATGAGTACATAAGAGAGGCTCTAGAAGAAATGTACTTGAATGAGAATGAGTCATCTCAACCAACTGAATTAGCAAAAGAGTGGTGTCGCCGCCTCCCCAAAGAGGGGGTGCGGTCGGAGCGACGCGATGGTTTTTCGACTCTTCTTGTTTTCGCGTTTTTTATTGGTGGTTACAACGTCTTCAGGCTGTCCGATAACCGGGTTAATCTGGAGACGAGGTTTTCGAAAAGTGTCCTTGAGTTGTCCGACAACCGGGCTAACCCAAGGACTTATTTAATTTGGGTTCTATGGAGTCGCCACCGATATTTTTACCATAAACATCGGAAAAGGGGTTTTAAAAGGCGTTGGTTTTCGAAAACCAACTTTGGTCATTAGAACCAGAGTTGGGTAAGGGAGTTAGTTACGTGCAAAGGGAGTATTAGTCCCTTTGCGACGCCCCTTTCGGGTTCCCTATGACAAGCCGGCTTTATTTGTGAATAATTAAACTTGAAAAATCGCGCTTTTACCCTTTTTATTATGCGGAATTTAAATATGCGACTACATTGCCCTAGCTTCTATTGCATAATTTAAATAGCAGTAATTTTAAAGAATAGAGAATGAGGATATGCACCTCCAAAGCAAGCTTTTATATTCAAAAAGAGGGTGCGTTTTGGAAACCCTTCACTCTACACTCTCAGAAACTCCAGAAATGCCTCGGAGGGGTTCTTAAGAAGATTTAGAACGCTCAGTCTATGCCTAAAGACGCTCAGAAACTCCGGAAATGCCTCGGAGGGATTCTTAGAGAGAGAAAATCTAGAGAGAAGGGAGAGCTCTTGCTGCTTGGTGTGTGGAAATGAGGGGGGGGAAGCCCCTATTTATAGTTTTTCGCGCTGTCAGGGTCCAGACCGCAGTTCTCATCTGACAGGGTCGAGACCGCCGTCTCGTAATTCGAGACCGCCGTCTCATTCGCGTCAGAGGGTCGAGACCGCCGTCTGGAAAATCCAAACTGCCGTCTCGACTTGGCGAGAATCGAGACCGCCGTCTGGAAAACCCAGACCGCCGTCTCATTTTTTGCGAGTGCCGAGACCGCCATCTGGAAAATCGAGACGGCGGTCTCGTCCTGGCGTTGAAACGAGACGGCGGTCTGGTATTCCCAGACGGCGGTCTCGTCCCTTCAGGGCGAGAAACTTTATTTTTGGGCCAAAAAACCTTCCTATCTTGGTACGGGAGCCTAATAGTCTCTCCTAGTGGCTTGTTAGGCTTTGGCCGTCTTTAAATAGGGGATTTTCTGACTTCATTTGGAGCCCGGGCAAGATTTGGGGTCTACAAGTGGCAATCACCAAGAGGACTTTCAATGGACAATATAATTGGTGATATCTCAAAAGGGGTACGAACTAGAAATATGACAAATTTATGTATGTCTGTAGCTTTTGTTTCACAGATAGAACCCAAAAGTGTTGAAGAAGCTCTTAAAGATGACCAATGGTGCATAGCAATGCAAGAAGAACTTAATCAATTTGAAAGGAATCAAGTCTGGGAATTAATTCCAAGAGAAGAATCTCATCAAGTGATTGGAACAAAATGGGTATTTAGAAACAAACTTGATGAAGATGGAAATATAACAAAGAACAAAGCCAGACTTGTTGCCAAAGGTTACTATCAAGAGGAAGGTATTGATTATGATGAAACTTATGCTCCTGTTGTCAGGTTAGAGGCTATACGCCTACTTCTTGCTTATGCCTCATTGATGAAATTTAAATTATATCAAATGGATGTTAAAAGTGCATTTTTGAATGGGTGTATCAAAGAGAAAGTATATGTGGAACAACCCCCTGGATTTGAAGATTTTAAATATCCTAATCATATTTTTAAATTGAAGAAAGTTTTATATGGTTTGAAACAAGCTCCTAGGTCTTGGTATGAAAGATTAAGTAGTTTTCTAATTTCAAATAACTTTTCTAGAGGAAAAATTGATTCCACCCTGTTTATTAAGAAGGTTAAGGAACATATTTTGTTAGTTCAAGTATATGTTAATGATATCATTTTTGGATCAACTGATAATTCCTTGTGTGTAGAATTTGCTAAGATAATGCAGGGTGAATTTGAAATGTCAATGATGGGAGAATTAACATCCTTTCTTGGACTTCAAATTAAACAACTTAAAGATGGCATTTTTGTGTCTCAAACCAAATACTGCAAAGAGATTCTCAAGAAATTTGGAATGGACACTTGAAAGGAAGCTAACACACCAATGGGAACATCATGCTATTTGGATAAAGATGAATCAGGTTTGGAAATTAATCAATCAATATATAGAGGTATGATAGGATCTCAATTATACTTAACTGCAAGTAGACCTGATATTATGCATTCTATTTATGCGTGTGCTAGATTTCAAGCATGTCCAAAAGAATCTCACTTAACTGTAGTTAAAAATAATTTTAAAATATTTAAAAGGAACTACAGGATTTGGATTATGGTATCCATCTGAAGCTTCTCCTAGTTTAATAGGATATTCTGATGTTGATTATGGAGGATGTAAAATAGATAGAAAGAGTACTAGTGGAACATGTCATTTGTTAGGATCATCTTTAGTGTCTTGGCATTCTAAGAAACAAGCATGTGTTGTTTTATCTACTACTGAAGCTGAATATATTGCAGCTGGTAATTGTTGTGCTCAAATTCTATGGATGAAACAACAATTAGAAGACTATAGTATATTTCTAAGTAACATTCCTTTAATGTGTGATAATACAAGTGCTATCAATCTCACAAAGAATCCTGTTATGCATTCTAGAACTAAATATATTGAGATTAGACATCACTTTTTAAGAGATCATATATCCAAAGGAAATTATCAAATTGAGTATATAGACACAAAACATCAGTTAGCAGATATATTTACCAAACCTCTTCCAAAGGATAGATTCTATGAACTTAGAAGAGACTTAGGAATATTAGAAATAGCCTAAAAATTTGCTTAACTGATTAATCTTTGCATTTTGTATTGTATTGTTTTATTCAATAAGAACTCTATGTTTGCATTGCTTGTGGGGAGTTGTTTATTTTTATTATGCATATGTTGAGGGGGAGCTTTTCATATCTTTTTTATTATAATCAAAATAGGGGGAGAAATTATTTAAAGCCTCTTATGTTTAATAATTTTTAATGGTGCTGGTATGTTTAATGTTTTTGTTAGCTGTGACAGATAAAAATAGGTTATTAAAAAGGGCTTTAAAGCAAATTTTGATCATCATCAAAAAGGGGGAGATTGTTGATCATACAAGGATATGAAGCTTGAAGATTTTGATGATGATTCAAGAACAAAGGACTTAGAGATTTGAAGACTTGTAATCTTATGTAATAACTCTGTTTTTATGTTTTTGAGTCTGTAATATTAGGGTCCAAGATAGCCAGCACATAGACCACTCTTTAAAAGCTCTAAAAACTCATTTTTATGAAAAATACACTGGAATAATCGATTAACTACAAGATAACCGATTATTACAACAAGAAAACCATTTTCAGTAATTGCTCTCTGGTTCAATCGATTAAATCACCATATAATCGATTATCTGGAGCAGATAATCGATTAAATGGCTTGTTAATCAATTAACTGGTGCTATTTTTGCTCCTCTACGAGAATGGCTCTGAAATAATCTATTAACACTTAAGATAATCAATTATTTGGGTCTGTTATGTGTTTTGAAATTCAAAATTGGACCAAGTTTCGAAAACCCTATTCCCAATTCATCCAATTTCAAAAATCCCCAATTCCCAAACCCTATTCTCTCTACTTAAGGTTCTCGAAGGCTCTCTGCAAATAGAACAAACCTTTTTCATACAAAATTTAAGAGATGTGACTGCTAGAGAACTTGTTGTAGGGAAGAAAAAGGGGCTTTTGAAAACCTAGTGTGGGCTAGAAGCGATAAGAATCACTGAGTGGGTTTCTTGATGGATTGTGTGTTGTGTCGTCTCTAGGAAAAGTTGTTCTTCATCCTTTGTGGATTCAAAGGAGGTGTTCATCTCTTGTGTGACTCAAGAGAGGTGTTTTCTTTACCTTATCTTTTCAATTTGTAATATGTTTGTAAACTATGATTATAGTGACATCGTTAATCCTCTGTTTGAGTGATTAGCAACTGGACATAGGGTCTTTTGATCCGAACCAGTATAAATCAACATTGTAATCTTCTAGCCCTTATCTATTTATTTTACATAGCATTTTAATCGGTGAAATTTGGGGAAATTTTTAAAACCCTAATTTTTGTTTAAGAAACCAATTCACCCCCCCCCCCTCTTGGTTTTTGTCCGTAAATGCAAACATTCCGCTGCGCGATTCTAACAAATAATATTCCAAATATTTATATCAATAGATTCAATAAAGATCTTCATTCTTATCTTCCAAAATGAATAATTTGTACCACAAAACAGTGGAGGTCTATTAATACAAGCACCCTCAGAAAAATTATTTTCAGCCATTTGGATCGAAAGAATTGAATAAATTTCAAGAACCTTACTCTTGATACAAATTGTTAGAAAAGAAGGCTGAGATCAAGAGGGGGGTGAATTGATCTTTGAAAGATTTTTGCAATTTATAGATTATCTATTTCAGAGATTAAGAGTTTTGACCAGTTCTTGAATCAAGCAAAACAAGTAATTGAAATAAAGACAGTAGCATAATTAAAGAGAGTAAGGTTTAGAGAAATACAACCAAGATTTATACTAGTTCACCCAATCCCAGGGCTACGTCCAGTTCTCAGCCAAATTCCAGATGAGTTCCACTAGATTGAATGTTTTATAGATTACAGATTCCAATCACACACCCAACCTACCACAAGAACCAAAATTCCAGTCCTTGCACCTAAACCTTTACCAAGAACCAACTTCTAGTTCTTGAACCAACCTGCAGCCAAATTCCAACTACAGAACCAGTGCCTAACAATTCCAGACACCCAACATACAGTAAAGAAATGTAAAGAAATAAAGAGAAGAAACTAGAACAATCAAACCCGGATTATGCAGCTCTGTAGAATGAGTTTCTTCACAAAAGGAATGCAAAAATTGCCTCAAGAAAGAACTTTGAAAAACTCCACAAAACTTGTGTGATTCTTTCTTGAAAGTAGCTCTTATGATTGCTTGATTGATCGCTCAAAAGTATATTTTGAAAGACTGAAGCAATCCTGTTTATATAGAGATTTGTTCTAACTGCTAGTTTAATTAATTTGTTAAAACAATCTTTTAATCTGTTAAAAGTCTTGAATTAATCTGTTAAAAGTTCTTTTAATCTGTTAAAATGCTCTTGATCATTCTCCAGATTTATTTCAACTGATACGACAATGTTTCAATCGATTAAAACACTTTGTAAAAAATCTTTAAGTTGTTTTAATCGATTAATTCGCAATTTAATCGATTAAAATTCTGCCAAATATTTTCATAAAACTTTCTAGGTGATTTTAACTGATAACAACCAGTTTTAATCAATTAAAACAATTAGCAAAAAGTTTCTTAAGTTGTTTAATCGATTAAAATTATTCTGATCGATCATATAAGAGATTTAATCAGTTAAAACTCATTCTAATCGATCATATATGGGACTACATCGATTAAAAAGTACTTCAAGTGGTTTTAATCGATTATTTCGAAGTTATATCGATTAAAATACTATCAAGACACTTCCCATAACATTTTAAGTGATTTTAATCGATTATTTCAAAACTATATCAGTTAAAATACTGGAAGAAGGTTTTCAAAAACTCCTTTATTGAAATTAATCGATTAATTCGAAGGTATATCGATTAAAACAGTTCTAGTGAATGTTTTAAAAGATTTTAATCGATTATTTTGAAAACCTATCAGTTAAAAAAACTGTTATATAAGTTTAAGAACATTTTAATTGATAAAGCTCATATAATATTAGTTAAAACAATTTCTTAAAAACCATTTAACCGATTACTTTGGTTTTTAACAGATTAAACATCTTTAGAGGCATTTTCAAAATCTTTTAAATGATGAAACCTCATGCAGACTCACTAATCACTTCTACCCTTTTAACCAAGTAACCTTTGACTTCATCAGAATAGTCTTTAACTTCATCAAATCAACAAGATCTTTGTTTTATCAAATGATTCAATAAGATCTTCATCACTTTCAATCTAAAGAAGGTTTAAAAGAAACATAAATTTGCAGAAGAAATCTTGAGAATATGGAGCAATGAAGAAGAAAGAAGAAAAGAAGATCGAAATCAAAAGTGAAATCTTCACCGGCCAAACATGATTATTGAGGAAGAAAACCTTAGGGCGATGTAACATCATTATTAAAACCCTTCATTCATGCATATCAAGAGGTCATGTCAAAAGGCCAATTATGTGAATCCAATAAATAACTTGGTTCATGTATAACTCGATTTCCCTGTTGAACATTGAAGGACTTAATGTTGAACTTGATGGACATGAAGCTTGTTAATTTTGATGATGATTCAAGAACACAAGACTTAGAGAGTTGAAGACTTGTTTTAATGTGTAATAACTCTATTTTGATTAGATTGAGTCTATAATATTAGAGTTTGAGATAGCCAGCACATAGTCTACACCTTAGAAGCTTCAAAAAGCTCAAATTTATCAAAGGGGCTCGGCTTTAATCGATTAATTGGTGAAATAATCGTTTAAAATAGTGAGAAAAATCATTTTTTGTATCTGCTCACTGGTTTAATCGATTAACACCCCTGTTAATCGATTAACAAGCCTGTTAATTGATTAACAGGTCTTTTAATTGATTAAAACAGAGAGTTTGGGGGTTCTGTTGATTTTGGCTCTGTAATAATCGATTAGCACTTCATTTAATCGATTATTTCAGTCAGATTTTGATTTTTAACTTCAAATCAACCCAATTTTCGAAAACCCTATTTCCAAGAACCCTAGTTTCAAAATTCCCAATTCCCAAACCCTAATTTCTCTACTTAAGCTTCTCTATAGCACTCAGAAAATTAAGAACAACCTTTTTCATACAAAAGTTAAGTGTTGTGAGTGCCAGAGAACTGTTTGTTGCAAGAAAAAGGGGCTTTTGGAACCTGGTGTGGGCTAGAAGCGATAAGAATCACTAAGTGGAGTTCTTAGTGGATTGTGTGTTGTGCTGTCTCTGGGGATAGTTGTTCTTCATCTCTTGTGGATTTCAAGAGAGGTGTTTTCTTTACTTTATCTTTTCAATTGTAATTTGTTTGTAACAACTTTGATCATAGTGACAGCGTTAATCCTCTGTTTGAGTGATTAGCAACTGGACGTAGGGTCTTTTGATCCGAACCAGTATAAATCTCCTGTGTAAGACTCTATCTCTACTCTATTTACATTTACACAGTTTTTAATCGGTAAAATTTGGGGAAAAATTTTGAAAACCTAATTTTTGTTAAGAAACCAATTCACCCCGCCTCTTGGTTTTTGTCCGACCACGCGAACATTCCGCTGCGCAATTCTAACAAGTGGTATCAAAGCTTGCTTTGATAGTCATTCAAACTTTTCGAAAATGGCCGGACAAAATCAAACTTTTGCCGAAGGTGCGTCTATCAACAGACCCCCACTTTTTGCGGGTCAAAATTATCCTTTCTGGAAAGTAAGAATGCAAATCTTTTTAGAGTCTGTTGATAGAGGCATCTGAGACGCTATTTTAAACGGTCCATATGTTCCTAAAGTTACTGAGAACGGTGTTGACGTTCCCAAACCTTTTTCTAGATGGACTGCAGAGGAAAACAGAAAAGCACAATTTGACGTTAGGGCTAGAAATATAATTTCATCTGCTTTAACCCTTGACGAGTTTTACAGGATTTCTGTTTGTAAAAGTGCTCAGGAAATGTGGGAAATGCTAAGAGTGACCCACGAAGGTACTGACGACGTTAAAAGAGCACGTAAAAACTCCTTAATCCAGGAATACGAGATGTTCCGGATGCAACAAGGCGAAATGATTTTCGACGTTCAAAAGCGTTTCACTCATATTGTGAACCATCTTACCGGATTAGGTAAAATCTTTGACGTTGATGAATTAAATGTTAAAATTTTAAAATCTTTGGATAGGAAATGGCAACCTAAGGTGACGGCCATCTCGGAGTCACAAAACCTTGCCACAATGTCTATGGCGGCGCTATTTGGAAAGCTAAGAGAGCATGAGCTTGAGCTTGGAAGGCTAAATGAAGAAGAAGGACAATATCAAAAGAAGAACTTAGCCTTCAAAACCGAAATTTCCAAAGGTAAAAATAAAAAGGAAGAAGAAGACTCAGAAAAATGAAGAAGAAGAATTGAGTCTTATGATAAAGAAGTTCACCAAATTCATGAAAGCAAAAGGAAGGCATCCATTCAAAGGTAAGGGAAAGGTAAGAGAAAGTACTTCCGTAAATATAAAATGTTATGGTTGTGGTGAAGCAGGGCATGTAAAGACCGAATGCCCAAACAAGAAAAACGATGAAAACAAAGGCAAAAAGGTCTTCAAGAAGAAAGCCTATATTGCTTGGGACAACAGTGATTCAAGCTCGGAATCAAGTGACTCGAAAGTTGAAGCCAATATTTGTTTAATGGCAAATGACAACATATCTTCCAACTTTGAGGTAAGTGATTCCGACTCATCTTCTAGTGATGATGATAATAATTATGATGAATTGCAAAATGCATACAATGAATTATTTAGTGCCTTTAAGAACTTGAAAGATGAATATAAAGTTGTGAAGAAGAGTTTAAGTAGATCCGAAAAGGAAATTGACTCATTAAAAATGAAAATCACATGTTTAGAAGAAAATGAATTATTAGAAACGAAAATTGTATGTTTAGATGAGGAAAATGATAAGAACCTAGAATGTGCAACTTGTAAAGAGCATGAATATGACATAGATATTCTTAACCATTTGCTAGACAAAGCCGAAACGGAAATAGATAATCTTAAGAAGCATGAAATGGTGTATGCTCAAAATAGTGTAAATCATCAAGTTCCTTTGAAAAAGTTTAAGAGGAAAAATAAAAGAGTATGGGTAGAAAAAGGAACTAAAGCATGCTTGGTAAGTAATGCATCTAATTCTAAAGCTACATCAAAAGCATGTTTTTATTGCATGAAATAAGGTCACACTTCAGATAAATGTAAAATTAAACATTTCGGTGTTCCTAAAGGTAAATACATTTGGATTCCTGTTGTTAAATAATTTGTTATGTCTCTAACCCCAAGGACCCAAAAGTTGTGGGGACCTAAGTTTACCATGTTCTTGTTTTGTAGGAAACTTCCAAATCAAAGAAGTCTATGTGGTATCTTGATAGTGGATGCTCAAAACATATGACCAGTGATAAAACTAAATTTGTGAGTTTCAAAGCTAAGGAATAAGGATATGTAACTTATGGGGACAACAACAAAGGGAAGATTCTTGGAATTGGAAACATAGGTGGTGCAAACACTTTGGAGATCAAGGATGTGCTTCTTGTTGATGGACTAAAGCATAATCTCCTTAGCATAAGTCAACTATGTGACAAAGGATTTAAGGTAATTTTTGAAAGTAAATTTTGCACCATACATTTGATAGATTCCGAAAATGTAGAATTAAAAGGTATTAGGCATAACAACATATATTTGATTGATTTGGATTGTTTACATGATTCTAGCATAACATGTTTAGTTGCTAAGGAAGAGAACCCTTGGTTATGGCATAAGAGAGCAGCTCATATAAATATGCATCATTTGAATAAATTGATTTCAAAAGACTTAGTTATTGGTCTTGTGATTGTTGATGATTACTCTAGATATACTTGGACATTTTTCCTAACTATGAAAAGTGAAGCCTTTAAGGTCTTTAGAAAATTTGCAAAACAAATTCAAAATGAGAAAGATTTGAGAATTAAAGTTTTAAGAAGTGACCATGGTGGTGAGTTTCAAAATGAAAAGTTTGAAAGTTACTATGAAGAAAATGGAATATTACATAACTTTTCTGCTCCTAGGACTCCCCAACAAAATGGTGTAGTTGAAAGGAAAAATAGGTCATTAGAGGAACTTGCTAGAACAATGTTAAATGAATCTAATGTTCCTAAATATTTTTGGGCTGATGCGGTTAATACTGCATGTTATGTTTTAAATAGAATGCTCATTAGGTCAATTATTAAATCTACTCCCTATGAATTGTCTAATGGTAGAAAACCTAATGTTGCTCATTTGAAAATTTTTGGATGTAAGTGCTTTGTGTTAAATAATGGAAAGGACAACTTAGGAAAATTTGACTCTAAAGCTGATGAAGGCATTTTCTTAGGTTATTCATTAACTAGCAAGGCTTACATGGTGTTTAATAGAAGAATATTAAATATTGAAGAATCTATTCATGTTACTTTTGATGAGATTGTAGACCTTGGGGGAAACTCTCTTGAGTCAAATAAAGAACTTGCAGGTGATGATAAGTATATAAGAGAGGCTCTTGATGAATTATATTTGGAAGAAAATGAGTCTTCTCAAACACCTGAATTAGCAAAAGAATGGCAATCACCTAGAGGACTCTCAATGGACAATATCATTGGTGACATCTCAAAAGGGGTAAGAACTAGAAATATGACTAATTTCTGCATGTCTGTAGCTTTTGTGTCACAGATAGAACCCAAAAATGTTGAGGAAGTGCTTAAAGATGACCAATGGTGCATAGCAATGCGAGAAGAACTTAACCAATTTGAAAGGAATCAAGTCTGGGAATTAATCCCAAGAGAAGAATCACATCACGTTATTGGAACCAAATGGGTGTTTAGAAATAAACTTGATGAAGATGGAAACATAACAAAGAATAAAGCCAGACTTGTTGCCAAAGGCTATTGTCAGGAGGAAGGTATAGATTATGATGAAACTTATGCTCCTGTTGCCAGGTTAGAGGCTATACGTCTACTTCTTGCTTATGCATCTTTGATGAAATTTAAATTATATCAAATGGATGTTAAGAGTGCATTTTTGAATGGTTTTATTAAAGAAGAAGTTTATGTGGAGCAACCCCCTGGATTTGAAGATTTTAATTATCCTAATCATATTTTTAAATTAAAGAAAGCTTTATATGGGTTAAAACAAGCTCCTAGATCTTGGTATGAAAGGCTAAGTAGTTTCCTAACTTCAAATGATTTTTCTAGAGGAAAAATTGATTCTACTCTGTTTATAAAGAAAGTTAAAGAACATATCTTATTGGTCCAGGTATATGGTGTTGTGCTCAAATTCTGTGGATGAAACAACAGTTAGAAGATTATAGTATATTTTTAAATGACATACCTTTGATGTGTGATAAGACGAGTGCAATTAATCTTACTAAGAATCCAGTAATGCACTCTAGGACTAAGCATATAGAGATTAGACATCACTTTTTGAGAGATCATATCAGCAAAGGAAACTGTAAAATAGAGTACGTTGATACTAAGCATCAATTAGCAGATATTTTTACTAAGCCTCTACCCAAGGATAGATTCTATGATCTTAGAAGAGACTTAGGGATACTAGAAATAGCTTAAATTCTGCTTAATCAGACGGTTTTTGGATGACTGTAAGAATATAATTCATTATACAGGATGTTAATAGTTTATCAGGTGTTAAAACCTCAAAAATTTGATGTACTCTCTGGAATAATCGATTAATTGGAGTTATAATCGATTATTTGCATCCAAAACACTCAAAACAGGACATTCCTCTCAGGAATAATCGATTAATTCGTCCATTAATCGATTAAAACCAGTTTTAATCGATTAACAGCTCAAATTAATCGATTAAATGGGTCTGGAAGTGGTTTAATCGATTAATTTGGGTTTTAATCGATTAAACCTGACAAGTTTGGATTCCTAACCGTTGCCAACGGCTCTTTTGCCCCTTCTCCTCTATCATATGTCTGTTGGAGATGCTTGGCTATAAATAGGGACTTCCATTTCACTTCTACTCACTTCTATCTCTTGAAATCAAGCTTTCTTGCCCTATTCTAGCAATCTTGCCTTCTTCTAGCTACACTTAGTTTCTTAAATCTTCTTGTTAATCCTCTAATCCTTCAATGGCCTCATCTTCTCGTGAAAAAATCCCAACTAGAAGAAGATCTGCACCCTCATCTCAACCCCATCCTAATTCTGTAGAAGGATGGATTTCTTATGCAGATGGCCGACAAGAATTTTTGTCCTATTGGAAGGAACGTGCTATTATTTATCCTAAGTTCTTTATTGGTGAGCAATTCATCAATAGGGGATTCAACTTTCCTAACCTCCTTGAATTTCAAGGAGTTCTCCCTTTCATCCAAATGCAAGGTACGTATTATCCTGACTTAGTTACGGTATTTTACTCTAGGTTCAAATTTAGAGATCAAATTTCTACCTCTAGAGTAAAAGGTGTCACAATTATTCTTGACAATGATATTTGGGAGAATGTTGCCCACTTTCCAATTAGAGAAGATGTTATTAACATTTATGGTGAGTTAGATGATTTTGACAGGTTCTTAGCTTACCGTTCTTTTCTGTGAAATCCCTCCATGGAGATTGGGCGTCTCCTTCTTGCTGGACCTTTGAAGAGGGAGGAACGCATGCTTTTACATCTACTTGTCTGGATCCTCTGTCCCCGGGCTACGAATCATGCTCAATGTTCTTCAATCGATCTTCGTATTATTCATGCCATAATGAATAATGAGCCTTTAGATTGGGGCGTTCTTGTAACCATGACTATGTTAAAAGCCAAACGTCAACCCACCTTCAAAATTCCATATGCCTTCCTTGTCTCTCGCATTCTTGAATACAAGGGAGTAAATGTCGAAGGTGAACAAACAGTATGCACGAATAACTTGAATCGCATGCTGGACAGCACATTGATCCAACTCCAAATGGTGCGTGTTAATGATATTTATGTTCACAAGGATGACGTTCCAAACCAAGGTGAAGATAATGAAGATTCTGATGAAGATATGCCTCCTGCTGCTGAGTTTCCCTCTAATCCAATCCAAAGTATTGGAACTTCCTTTACCCATCATGAAACCCGACAATCCATGGAAGACATGTTATCTGACATGAATCAGAGAATGCAGTCATTCTTCACTCTTTCTGGTGTACGGCATGAGGAAATAATTCGTCGTATATCTGATGTAGATGATAAAGTGTGTCGTTTAGAAAATAGATTTGATGCACACTTTCATAGTGATGATAGTGAAGAATTTTAAATTTGTTGTTATTTTTCTTCTTCTTATATATTGTAATGAATGCTTATCTCTAAAATAAAAAGTGGTGTTCTGTTTTTACTTTGATTGAGGGGGAGTTTTCTCTAAGTTATGCATATTTTGAGGGGGAGCTCTTATGTTTGTCTTAGAAGAATTATTTTTTATTCTAATCAAAATAGGGGGAGAAAATATTTAAAGCCTAATATGATTGTTTTTTTTTAAATATTATCTGGTATGTTTAATGTGTTTGTTAGTATGACAGATAAAACAGGTTATTACAAGGCTTTAAAAGATAATTTTGATCATCATCAAAAAGGGGGAGATTGTTGAACATTCAAGGACTTAATGTTGAACTTGATGGACATGAAGCTTGTTGATTTTGATGATGATTCAAGAACACAAGACTTAGAGAGTTGAAGACTTGTTTTGTAGTGTAATAACTCTGTTTTGTTTAGATTGAGTTTGTAATTTTAGAGCTTGAGATAGCCGGTACAGAGTCTGCACCTTAGAAGCTTCAAAAAGCTCAAATTTATCAAAGTGGCTCGGCTTTAATCGATTAATTGGTGAAATAATCGATTAAAATAGTGAGAAAAACCATTTTCTGTATCTGCTCACTGGTTTAATCGATTAACACCCCTGTTAATCGATTAACAAGCCTATTAATCGATTAACAGGTCTTTTAATCGATTAAAACAGAGAGTTTTGGGGTTCTGTTGATTTTGGCTCTGTAATAATCGATTAACACTTCATCTAATCAATTATTTCAGTCAGATTTTGATTTTTAACTTCAAATCAACCCTATTTTCGAAAACCCTATTTCCAAGAACCCTAGTTTCGAAATTCCCAATTCCCAAACCCTAATTTCTCTACTTAAGCTTCTCTATGGCACTCAGAAAATTAAGAACAACCTTTTTCATACAAAAGTTAAGTGCTGTGAGTGCCAGAGAACTATTTGTTGCAAGAAAAAGGGGCTTTTGGAACCTGGTGTGGGCTAGAAGCGATAAGAATCACTAAGTGGAGTTCTTAGTGGATTTTGTGATGTGCCGTCTCTGGGGAAAGTTGTTCTTCATCTCTTGTGGATTTCAAGAGAGGTGTTTTCTTTACTTTATCTTTTCAATTGTAATTTGTTTGTAACAACTTTGATCATAGTGACAGCATTAATCCTCTGTTTGAGTGATTAGCAACTGGACGTAGGGTCTTTTGATCCGAACCAGTATAAATCTCCTGTGTAAGACTCTATCTCTACTCTATTTACATTTACACAGTTTTTAATCGGTAAAATTTGGGGAAAATTTTTGAAAACCTAATTTTTGTTAAGAAACCAATTCACCCCCCTCTTGATTTGTGTCCAACCACGCGAACATTCCGCTGCGCGATTCTAACATTCCCAACATTTTCAAGTGCAACTCAGTAATTAAGAAACCCAACTCAGGATTAAATTCATTCATTTTCAAATTCTGATTTTGGGGGACTTGTATGTTTTCATTTTTATTTCAATTTCATAATTTCTTTCATTTTTAGTCAAAGAAAAGAAATTATGGAATTGAAATAACTCAGTGAGAACTCCCTTTAAAAGATTACATGGTACGATTGAATCAATTATGTCCTTATGGAATAAATATTCAGCTTCTTCTAAATCTTCGGGTGCAGTCTTATTCAATGTTTGTTTAATTACTCTTTTACCAACAAATGCAATATAGGCATTTGGTTTGACAATAATGATATCACCTACTCGAGATTATTATCTTAGCAAAAATGTTGAGATTATTGTTCCAATGACAATATTCCTTCAAAATAATTATATTAAATGTCCATTATGATAATAATGCATAAAAAATATTTTCATTCAATATCATATTAAATACATTAATGAATATTATTTATTACCTAAAATAACGCTAGTAAGAAGTTTATAAATTATTTGATTTGATGATAGAAAAACATCTCTTTGTATTCTCAGTACTAGTTGAAGCATCAAAGCATCTTTATAGGTGTTTTTAGTGTAAAATGGTCCATTGTTCAATTAATTATTTCTCGTTCAAGTATTTTCGCACTAAATCACTTTAAACATTATGTGGATTTATTTACCTTTTGACTAGCTAGCGTTAACGCTTTCAATTCTGTAGAATCCCCATTTAATTATTTGATTATCATTAATTACTCAATAATTAATATGACCTTAATTTCTATTATTGATCTTTCATTGTCGCCGCCGTCCGTTCCGACGTCTAGGGACATCTCGAACGTTTATGCGAGCGGTCGCGAAAAGATGGTTTAGACTCGCGTTTTTGTTAAAATATGTTCATTGCTTCCGAGGTGCTCAACAATTGAACTATCCTCTAATAAAAGCAAGGTTTTCAAAAAGGGTTCTTTTGGAGTCGCCACCAATGTTTTGACCATAAACATTGGAAAAGGATAAAAAGGCGTTGATTTTAATAAAAACCAAACTTGGCCATTATAACCAGAGTTAGGTAAGGGAGTTAGTTACGTGTGGGGAAGGTGTTAGCACCCCACAACGCCCCTTTCGGGTTCCCTATGATGGATTAATTCATTTAAGTAAAGATTACGAGAAATTACGCGATTACCCTATTTTATTGCATAATGTTAAAAATGGCTATCTACATGACTTTATTTCATATTACATACATAAAGCAATAAATAAAGCAGTAAAAGAGAAGGGAATTGAACAGAACCTCCGTAGCAAGCTTTGTATTGTGAATCTTTAATCGTGAGGATGCGTTTTGGCAATTCTTCGCTCTACAAAGACTCTCCTCTCCGAATACAACACTGACTCTACTAAATTTTACAGAAGAATCGAATGCTGGAATGTAATTCCTTAACTGATTGTTACCTTATTAAGGCAATCAGAGAGTTCATTCGAAGTAGGAAGAGAAAAGACAAGTACTGGGAGTTGTCTGGTGTGTGAAACAGTGGCAAATGAGCCTCCTATTTATATTTTTTCGCAGCCTGACAATTTGGGACGCCCATCTGGGTTGGGACAGCCGTCTGGGTTGGGACGACCGTCCCACTTGAATTTTTTGGCCTTTGGTCTACCCCTGGAAGAGTGGGACGGGCAGTCTCACTTGGGACGGCCGTCCCACTTGGCCAGGGCAGCTTGGGACGGCCGTCTCACCTTTGGGACGGCTGTCTCAACCTGTTTTGGCCAGTTTTTGTGTTCTGGGACCCCCGGGAAGCTTTCCTTTCTTTATTCGGACGTCGGTTGATGCCGATAGACGCCCGTTGAAGCTTTATCTTCATATAGGAAGTCTTCTTGGTCTTTATTGAGATGTCAGGCGAGCTTTATCTTGTTGTAGGAAGTCTCCTTAGCCTTTATTGAGAGGCCGGGCAAAATTAGGGGTCTACAGCTACCCCCCCCCTTCACCTGCCTGGCTAATTTGTTGGCCTAATATGCCGACAAGATTAGCTGGTAGGGGAAGGAGCTAACCCTTTTGCCCGGTTATCCTTCAGATGCTTCTTTGTTAATCCTCCGGATGATAAATATTTTTGATAGGTACCAACCCATATCTGGTTTGAGCCTTACTTTATAAGGCTCTAGTGAGTACTTACCCTCACCCGGTACGAGTCTGTATTTCACTAGAATCTTGTGGGTACCTACCCCCACTAGGTATGAACCTTGTTTTTGCAAGGCTTTGGTGAGTACCTACCCTCACCCGGTATGAGTTCGCATTTTGCTAAACTCTTGTGGGTACTTACTTCCGAGGTGCTCAACACTTGAACTATCCTCTAATAGAAGCAAGGTATTTGCAACCCATTTTTTGTAATGCTTTGGTGAGTATTTTACTCTACCTGATGCATTTTGCTAGGTTTTGATGAGTACTTACCCTCATCCGGTACAAACCTTATTTTATAAGGCTCTGGTGGGTACCTACCCCCACCTGGTACGAATCTGCATTTTTTGCTAGATTCTGATGAGTACCTACCCTCATCCGGTATAAACCTTATTTTATAAGGCTCTGGTGGGTATCTACCCCCACCTGGTACGAATCTGCATTTTGCTAGATTCTGATGAGTACCTACCCTCATCCGGTATAAACCTTATTTAATAAGGCTCTGGTGGGTACCTACCCCCACCTGGTACGAATCTGCATTTTGCTAGATTCTAATGAATACCTATCCTCATCCGGTATAAACCTTATTTTATAAGGTTCTGGTGGGTACCTACCCCCACCCGGTACGAATCTGCATTTTGCTAGATTCTGATGAGTACCTACCCTCATCTGGTATAAACCTTATTTTATAAGGCTCTGGTGGGTGCCTACCCACACCTGGTATGAATCTGCATTTTTGCTAGATTCTTATGAGTACCTACCCTCATCCGGTATAAACCTTATTTTACAAGGCTCTGGTGGGTACCTACCCCCACCCGGTATGAACCCCGTTCTGCAAGGCTCTAATGGGTACCTACCCCCACCCGGTACAAACCCCGTTCTGCAAGGCTCTGATGGGTACCTACCCCCACCTGGTACGAACCCCGTTTTGCAAGGCTCTTGTGGGTACCTACCCCCACCTGGTATGAACCCCGTTCCGCAAGGCTCTTGTGGGTACCTACCCCCACCCGGTACGAACCTCGTTCCGCAAGGCTCTTGTGGGTACCTACCCCCACCGGTACGAACCCCATTCCGCAAGGCTCGATGGGTACCTACCCCCACCCGGTACGAACCCCATTCCGCAAGGCTCGATGGGTACCTACCCCCACCCGTACGAACCCCGTTTTGCAAGGCTCGATGGGTACCTACCCCCACCCGGTACGAATCCCGTTTTGCAAGGCTCTAATGGGTACCTACCCCCACCCGGTACGAACCCCGTTCCGCAAGGCTCTTGTGGGTACCTACCCCCACCCGGTAAGAACCCCGTTCGCAAGGCTCTTGTGGGTACCTACCCCCACCCGGTACGAACCCCGTTCTACAAGGCTCTTGTGGGTACCTACTCCCACCCGTACGAACCCCGTTCCGCAAGGCTCTTGTGGGTACCTACCCCACCCGGTACGAACCCCGTTCTGCAAGGCTCTGATGGGTACCTACCCCCACCTGGTATGAACCCCGTTCCGCAAGGCTCGATGGGTACCTACCCCCACCCGGTACGAACCCCGTTCCGCAAGGCTCGATGGGTACCTACCCCCACCGGTACGAACCCTATTCTGCAGGTTCTGAACAAGCCCCGTTCTGCAAGGCTCTTAGGATGACTTTTTGATAGTCAATTCTGTGGTCATCTAGTTTTGGAGATGTGTTGGCGACCTATTGTTTCTGTTCATGTGCCCATTCCGTGGGGAATATTTGATTTGACTTTTCTGTTTTAGTCATCCGATTTTACCGGGGATTTCATGGTTTTTGGCTTTTTCGTTTAGCCATCCGACTTTGCCGGGGATTCTTTGTTTTTTTGGCTTTTCTTTTTAGTCGTCCGGTCTTTGCCGAGGATTCTTTGTTAGTTGCCTCTTATTTAGGCGGGAATCCATTGGGGATTTGTTGATTTTTGTTGGTTGTGCCTCTTGATTAGGCAGATGCTTCAATAGTGGTGAAGGCTTTTTACTTATTGTTTTTCGCCTCTGAATAGGCTGATGTTCTACTTGAGGATATTTGTTCATGATAATACCTCTGAGTAGGCGGATGCTTTTTTGAAAGCTTTGTGCTTGTATTGCCTCTTGCATAGGTTGATTTCCCGTTTCTTGGGGATATCGGCTCTTTGCTTGCCTCTGAGTAGGCATAGGCATTCTTGGGAATGAAGGTTTTGTCTTTCACTGGGGATATTCATATTATAGGCGATTAACTCCCTGAGGATATGAATTTTGTATTTTGCCTTTTGCTGGTAGGCTTGCTGGGGATTTTTCTTTTTGGTGATCCACCAGGGATTTGGTTGTTTTCTGGAGATCTATTTTGGATTGCCCCCTAGGGAGGGATGGAGTTTTTGACTCCTTTGTTTTGAGTTGGCTTTGCCTATGCTCTTATTCCTGCTGGGGAATGGGTTTTTACATATGTGTGCCTTTTATGCACATTGGCTTTTTCTTTAGATGAAAAGATATATTTTTTCTCTTTTCTTTTTAGCGATCCCTGGGGAATTTTTCTTTACTTCTTGGGGATCCAATCCTCGATTTGATTTTTCATGATGGAGTCTTGGCTCCTGACTTTTGTGAAGCTCTTTATTGAGCGGGATGAAGAGATTTTCTTCTTTTTTCTTTTTTTTGGGATTCACCGAGGAGTCTGTCGGTTTCCTGGGGATCCAAATTTGATGATGGAGTCCTGGCTCCTGGCTTTGTGAAGCTCTTATTTGAGCCGGATGAAGAGATTTTTCTTCTTTTTGTCTTTTTGTAGACTTTTCTTGATATACTCTTCTTGGAGATTTTTTATTTGGCCTTTTTCGTTGTGGCCTCTATTGGGGAATGAAAGTTTTTCTTTTCTTTCTTTTTGTTGCCCCCTGGTGATATGGAGGATTTGACTCCGTATTTTCTTTGATGAACTCTTGTGTAGTCCTTATTCTCCTTATTCTCCTTTGGGGAAGTGGCGGAGATTCTGGATGAGTGTGCTCGATGACTCATGTGGTGATACAGCTGAGTCGTGAGGTAATCTTTTTGTTTTGCCTCTAGAGTAGGCAAGGATCCGCTTGGGGATGATCAAGCCTTTCCATTGGCTTTTTCATGTTGATGACTTTCTTTTCCTTGGATGGAAGGATGTTAATTGAAGTTTCAAATGACTCTGTTTGACGACTCATGTGGTGGTGCTGAGTCATGAAGTAATTTTTGTTTTGCCTTTGGAGTAGGCAAGGATCCACTTGGGGATCATCGAGCCTTTCTGTTGGCCTTTTTCGGTGTACCATTTTTTATTGGTGTAGAAGGTTAGAGCTAGTTTCCTTGAAGCTCTTTATTCTGCTGAAATGGTTTTAATTTCGCCTTTCGCGATTTTGATTTTCATTTAGAGGTTGGATTTTGGCGCCTTCTATTTTCAATCACAAGCATGAAGACTATCCTCCTTATATGCGTGTTTATTAATCTTGTTTGAAGAAAATTATTTTTTCTTGATTTTGACAAAGTCGTATTATGCAACTACTTTGTGTGTGAATGTCCTAAATGCAATCTATTGTTTATTTATTTTTTATGCATTTAGAAAGTAACTGGCCTTTTCCCGTTGGCTTCTTATGAATACGCCGATGGGCTCCTCTTTCATGATGATGGGCTCTTCTTTTGTTCATCTTTTGGTCTTAGCCCTATCTTTTGCCTAGATCGCCCTTTGCGGGTTTTCGATCTAGCGGGCTGCCTTAATTTTTGCCTAGAATATCTTAGGGGGCTTTTGCCTTATCTTTTGCCTAGATCGTTCTTTCGGGATTTCCGATCTAGCAGGCTACCCTAGTTTTTACCTAAGAATATCCTAGCAGGCATTTATTATTTTCTTATTTGTTATGCTTCCCTTTTTTAGATGCATACTTGATCTTTGATTAAAGGTCTTTGCGCATATTTATGATTTATCAATAAAGAGGCATTTCCATAATATTTGGCCAAGAGAAAGGAAATGAAAAGGAATTTTATTGATAAATGAGCAAAAGTTTTATTTCTTTTATAGAAGGATTTCAAAAGGTATTTAGAAGAATGGGTGGTCAGGGTTGGCTATACTGTATAGGCTTAAACAATCATGTCCGTAATATCTGCCCCCTGGTTCTCCTAATTGCTTCAGTTGAGATGTCTGAGCTCAGAGTGAAGACTATGCAGACTGCTTGCTTCTGGAAGAATGTTACCTTAGCCGCCTTTCGGTTTTCGACTGAGGTAACCATTGCTCTTAAATTTTTATTTATTTATTTTTTTACCTCTTCTTTTTGCCTAGGACGTATCCTAGCGAGGGATATAGACCCTATCTTTTGGCCAGGGATGCCCTTTGCGGGTTTTCATTCCTGACGGGTCTTGAGAAATGTCTTCAAGCATAATACTTCTTCACCATACCGGAGTTGATTAGGTGTTGAAGTTCTTTTCCATCCATATTGGCGAGGATAAGAGCCCCTTCCGAGAAAGCTCATTTGACCACAAAGGGTCCTTCATAGTTTGTTGCCCATTTTCCAATTTTATTCTTCTAGGCCGGAAGCAACTTATTTACCATTAAATCCTTCTTATGGTAAATATGAGGGTTGACCTTTTTTCGTAAGTCTTTTTATTTTCCTTTGATAGGCTTGTCCATGACATATAGCGTTCAACCACTTTTCATTAATAAGGTTTAGCTGGTCATATCAGCTTCGAACCCATTCAGCTTCTGTTAAGTTTACTTCCATTCAACATGATTAGCTGTACCGATTTGCCGTCTTGGATCTTTGCTATAACCGAAGAGTAAAATTTTTGAATGTAGAGCAACTGTCATGTCAATGCCCCTCTTCCTTTCCTTAGGGATTTCAATCCTCCTATTGATCACTATATTTCCACATTTCCCAGTCAATTACTTGAATGCTTTGTGGTGAAGGGTCAAGAGAATAGAAAGAAAGGGATTTATTGCAAAGGCTTGTGTTTTAGTGAGATTTTTTTTTTTTTTGAAATAATAGTTTTTGTAAGCATGGCTAGCCAAGGTTGGTCGGTGTTTAGGCTAGTTTAGACAAACGTTTTGTTTTAATGAGGTGGCGTCTTCAGCTGACTACTTTATGGCGCCTATTTGTGACTGATTAACTTTCCTAGTCCGCCCTTTTGGGTTTTCAGCCTAGGATATTGTGATGTGTCCTAACTTTTGTCTAGGTTCCCCTTTTTTATTTTTTGGGATACCTAGCGGACTTTATTTTGTCTATGATGCTTTGATTATTTTGACACATTTTGGAACAAAACGTTTGTCTAAACATGGTTATTTAATGGGGTATAGACATGTTTAGCAAGAAGAGAAACAAATAGTAAGAATAACATTCTTTTGTAATTTCAGGGAAAATGTGTGCCCTAAAGATGCTCGGGGATCGAGCAAACCCCGAGGAGTGATCTCTAATAGTCATTGGGTTTACATCCCTTAAAATCAGATGAGGGACATCTAATGACTAACGTTACCCTTGATGCTAATATCCCTCCTTTTCGGAATATCGTCTTTAAGGTATGGAGGGGGGTAAGACTTCCCTGTTTTCCGTATAGCTTGATCTTTTGTAGGGTCGTACCCTAAACCATACTTTAAAGGATTATCTTTGAAATCTGGTGGCTCTTTTATTCCTTGAGCATCCTTTCCAAGCCCTTGTCTGGGTTGTATCCATATCTCTTCATTATATGGGCCACTTTTAAATTGCTAGGAAGTCTTTCCATATTTTCAAATGTCTTCTTCAGCCGCATCCATTTAAGGTAGGGTGAACGGCTCGTTGATTCAAATGTAGTCTTTAGCGTCGCATCAACTTGTCGCCTACCATGAATTTTGGTTTTTCGGTGGAGTGTTGAAGAAACTGCCTTAGCACCGTGAATCCAAGGTCTGCTCAATCTTCCCCTTGGATTCTCTTTTCCTTTTCCTCTTCGGTTTCTTTATTTTTCCTTTGTTTTTAGGAGCATTATCTTGTGGCTCCTTGGGGAATAAATTTTTTCGCTTCTCGTCGTGCCCCCAATGCTGGCTATATTGGAGATATCTTCATTGACGGGCAATTCTTCTGTGTATCTCAACGGTACAGTTTTATCCGATGTATAAGGGAAAAGACGAGGCATGAGTAAGCGCAAAGGCGTTATTGCCCCTTCCCTGACATTATCAATTTGGGTACTGATATTTACTTCTTTCTTATTATCTCTTTGTCCTAGATCGATGGCCTAAGTTTTTCCTGATGGGGCTGTATCAATTGAGCTTATTTTTCTAACAGTCTTTGCATGTCCGGGGAAATGGTCCCCTCCTCACTGTCTGACTCAATCCATTCACCTTCGTCTTTCAGATCCCGCAGAGAGTTTTCAATCACAGACATGACTGTTTATATGGTCTATATTTGGGTTTAGATTTTATTTAATTATATGTGTGAGAGAGAAAAGAATAAAAGAGAATATGAATATTATGGAAAATGCCTCATTGTATTGATGAAAAGAGAAATATATATAGAGTCCCTTTTAATCAAAAGATCTCGCGGCCACAGGCAGAGACTGCGAGAGATGCATCGGAAGCTTTTTATTATTATTTTTTATTTCTTTTAACCAAAAGATGCACAAAATGGGGAGCCCTAGTTAGCTGTCCTTCTCTACCCAAGCTCACTATTCTGGTTGTGATAGAGGCTGATCATCCACTTTTGGAGTAGATGCATCAAAAGTAATCCACCCTGCATCTATCAGATTCTGGATTTTGTGCTTTAAGGCCACACAGTTTTCAATGGAGTGCCCTGGAGCGCCTGAATGGTTATCACATTTTTCATTAGGCTTGTACCATTCTGGGTAGGGTGGATTCATTTTCTTTGGAGGGACATATGCTAGGAGATGGTCCTTTATCAATTCTTGCAGCAGACTTTCATAGGAGGTTGGAATGGGAGTGAATTTCTTCTCTTGTCTCGCATGACTGCCTAGATGGTTGTGAAGAGAAGGGAGGGGTAGTGAGGTTGATGGCATTTATGCTCCCCTCTTTCTTCTTGCCAAAGGACTTCTTGAATGATATGTGGGATTTCT